>CM067298.1:90940128-91010128 GCA_034231615.1 Meghimatium bilineatum
TTATTATCATGGTTCGTATAAGGCAGATACTTAGGAAAGTAGACTTATAAAGAGGGTAATGATGTAGTTTATCCCAAAATACTGAAAAGACATAGATCAGGCAGAATAAACGAAGGTATAGTTTTAGTTTTACCATATAATGAAAAGGAGATGCTGGAGGTGATAATATTTACTTAAATATAATGACAGAACTGGAGTTGACCAAGGGGATAGCTGAAAGTAATCGTTTTTGAAAAGATGCAAAGATAACATAATTAGCATATGACTGGACTTCCGTCTGTATACTCTGCTGAAACAGAGAGCTAAGAGCATATTGGAATGCTCCCGCGTGATGTGATGATGGTCTCTTCGGAAAATCAAGTATTCGGTGAAATTAAGTTGTATATAATTACCTAATTCTGTTGAGTAGCCATTAATTAAAATGATGCAAAATAATTAATAATTTATTGTATTCACCAATAATCCTGTCAGAGAACAGTAGAATTACAATGTATGTATTCAGAAATTAAGCCGTAATTCTACTGTTTCCGTTGAAGAGGTTAGCACTCACTAATTTCATTGAAACATAATCATAATTGAAGGGATGCGTTTGTTGTGAGTTGTGCTCTATTCATATCACTTTAGAAAATTAACACACTCGCGTGCTTCAATAATGTAATACACCTGTGTGGTTATATAACGTGGTTTTTAATGTCCAATTGATTAGTAACAGACATGTTATCTTCTTCTTCTTCACCGTTCATTCTCAAAACATGGTTGTGTAATAATGTCGCAATATATGTGAGAGCCTGTACGTATGTGAGTGTATGTTAATGCAGCTGTACATGCGAGTGCGTGTGATAATGTCGCCGTAGATGCGAGAGAATGCACCTGTGTTAAGGTCACCGTGCATGTGAGAGCATGTACGTATATACGTGTAGCAGATGTTGTACATATACGCAGCCGTACGCCCGTGTGTCGCCGGAAACCCGAAAGGGGAGCAACGAATGGCAACACTGTTTACCTTCCACGCATGTCGTAAAAGGCGACTATGGAGGTTATGGGATGGAGTTGGCTGTCTCATCCCATTTAGGGTCAGTGACCCAAAGCCATGCTGAAGTCGGATGTGTCAGGCCGAAAGGCGCAGATATCGCAGCAATTATGTAAACCATGACACAACGCAATCCGTTCTCCGGACTAGATCCTGCTAAACTGCAGGAGTTTGAGAATGAACTCAGAAGAAGAAGTACCCGTACATGCAGAATGCATACTTTATGGTTTACCAACGAGATAAAAGCTACAAATATTTATATTACAAAATCGAACGAGAGTTAGAACACAACCAGAAGCACGTGATACAGAGAAATATCAAAATGAAGTACATCTTCTTCTTTGTTCTCTAGCCGGTGTCAGGCGCTGATATGAAACCCTTCAATTAACTTTACTGTGGTCGTCAGCCCGTGACATGTCCATAAAGCGTGTCCATTAGAGCTGTGCAAGATGTCCATATTTGTTATCATGTATATTGGCTACAATGAGCATTACTGTAAAAATGTGTTATGTGCTTTCAGCAGACAGTCCTCGGCGGCAGGCATCGGTGTCGCCCATTTTAAATCTCATGTACTATTATATTTGAGTTTGGTTGTGCCTGTTCTCCATCTAAACATAATTATTGGTTCTTTTCTTCCAAGCTTGTTGATTACATCAGTGTTTTTGGGGTGAGTTTAGTTCCATTTTATTCTCATTGAGCTTTTAAAGATGAACATCATTTCTGTAAATTTTATCGTGTCTTCTATGTGTTTTTTAATCAGCTTTATCTCATTTCCCATGATTTACATATCATCTGGAACTCATTGGAGAACCACATATTTATAACTCATATTTTTATCACATTTATAACACATATTTATAACATATTTATAGCCCCGTTGTTAAGTTGAGTTATACATGCTTTTAGAGTGCGCTGATAGAATGCATTCTGGGTACTAGCGGGTGTACAAAGCAGATTTGGCATGAGATTATTACCGTTTAATATTGTGTGTTTTAGTAGTTGTTACCACCATCAATCCATCCCCATCATTTAATACAAATTACTGCTATGGACGTTCAAGAGGAAATAGGGTACCGAATGTGTACCATTCTCGTGTCGTTTTCGTACTATCTACGTAATTCCTATATATATATATATATATATATATATATATATATATATATATATATATATATATATATATATATATATATATATATATATATATATATATATATATATATATATATATATATATAGTTAGTTACTCGGTACCTATATATATATATATATATATATATATATATAGTCCGGCTCTGTGGCGAAGTGGTACAGAGCGCGTCTGTGACGGCAAAGGTACCGAGTTCTATCCTCACCACAGGCAATTGTGCATCCGGACCGTTCAGAAAGCAATGGCAAGTTACTGAACGTATTTATATTGCCTAGAAAATCACCACAGCCAACAAATGATGGGTTGATAGCTACGTCCTGGCCTGGATAGGATATGCTACCACCTTATATATCTCTCCATAAATGACTATTCCTACTATGTACAATATTACATATCACGTGTCTTGATGTGAACATCTATTGCAGCTTCAACCTAGTATATCTCCTGCTGTTCATTTTTCAATGTACCTCCAACTGCCACATTTTCGTGTACCTGTGTCTCACCACTTGTCCTTGTTTGCCGATCCATGCACTTATAAATATCACATCGTATACAGTTCTCTGCTCGCACCATCTCTCTTTCGCGATATCTAGTCCGCATCTACGCTCATCCACAGATTTTCTTCTTCAGCGTTCATTCGCAAATTCCTTTTGGATCCATTCTGGAACTCCCTTGTAGCAGGACCATCTTCCTACTAGATTTTCAGCAGGATGTAGTCTAGAGAATGAACATGCGTTGTGTCGCCGTTTAATTGCGTCAATGGCTCGACACATCCGTCTTCGGCGAAATCCACATATCTAATCGCTCACATCTGTGCTACTCAAATTTATATTATTCAATATCTATGCTAGTTCACATATTTCCAAATGCAAATAACTGATGCCCCGTGTCTATGTCCATCCCTATCTTGACGTGTGCATACTACTTTTGTATGTACATACGTCAACGTATCACTTATGTTGATATCCATCAGAGTAACATATTTTTATTTATTTCAATGATATCAGTTATTTTAAATACACCCTTTGTTTTTGTTTTGCTTCGTCTTTAATAGGAAATGCGCATTCCATTCGTTTCTTTCATTCTCAAACTGCAATTGGATATATCTTATAGCAGGACACTTGCCCTACACGATTGGTAATAGGATGTAGTCTAGAGAACGGAAATGCTTTGTGTAAGCCGAATCATTTGCGTCAATGGCCCAAATAATACGACTTCGTCGATTTACACTCATTTTGTTTTTTGTTGTCGATATCCAAATGATGATGAGTAATGCTACTTTTGTCAGCACAATGCCATTCTTAAAAAGTGCAAGTTTTCTGAAGTTGACACTCCTTATAAATCGTATTCAAAAATCAAGCAGAAATGATCCATATAGTGTAAGTAGAGCCAAACAAAAAATAAATTATTATCAGCAAATTTAATCACATAATTTGATTCACCAAATTATCTATAATTTCCGCACGAAAAATAGCAATTTTTTTTCAGTGCATTTCTGCTTGCCTTTTTTAAAAATATTTATCGTGCATGGGCAACTTGTCACAGTTGATCTCATGAAGACAGAACTTGAAGAACACTAGATCCCCCATTGCGGACAATGTCGACGCAGACATTCTGTATGAGAACAAACAGACGCTCCAGGACATTGTGTACACTATCGGAGCCAGGATGCCTGAGGGACGTTATATAGCATGTATACGGTGACATGGAAATATGCCAGTCTGTTGCAAGCATTGTCGCGGGGCTGGTAAGAATGGGCCAATTCCTATTTACGTTAGCGTTATTTCTTGTTCGGAATGGTATTAGGGCTCATATGATGATATGTGTAGATTCAATATTATATTGCTGTCCATGCTAGTGTGTGTGTTTTTTTTATTGTATGTTCATTACGAACCACAGCCAATAAATGGTATACAGAATGTTAGATCGCATCCGCTCGGATGTTGCTGTGGTATGAAGGGAAGCAAGGTATAGCGAGACTGACCAGCCATTTATATCATAGAAATATCAACTTAGGAGGGTGTTGGGGGGGGGGGGGTAGGTCTGACTGCCATATAATAGTGCCAAAGTGGCTCAGATTAAAGTCGAATATGTCTTAACGAAAAACACAAGATATCACAGTCAAGATGCAACCAATGACAGAATGCATACCATTTTCTGGATTACATCAGACTACTCTGAAGGAGTTTTTGATCAAAGATACAAGAACTGCTGAATACATCATACTACTCTAAATGAGTTTATGATAGAAGGTACAATAACTCCGGACTACATCAGACTACTCTGAAGGAGTTTATGATCGAAGGTACAAGAATTCTGGACTATATCAGACTACTCTGAAGGAGTTTATGATCGAAGGTAAATAAAGACATCTACAGTTTAATTGATGTACCTACTCTAAACAGTTATTGTTTGTTGTTTATATCTACATTTCTGTCATGTCTATTATATTCAGAATTAATTTTCTATTTTCAATTTTTCTGTTAAGTTACACAATATTATATTAGATTGTAATAAGAGTAAACAATTGTTCATATTGAGAACATTCCAGTTATTCTAGATATTAAAATTTACATTTATAATTAAAGAGATTGAACACATTTCTATTTGGTGTCAACAATTTTTTATTCCTTAATATTGAGTTATGTCAAACCAATTTAATTTTCAAACATATGTATTAAACGAACGATTTCAACTACACTTCAAATATAACATATTTACTTGACATGTTCATATTTCATACCAAGAATCATGATGATGTATACATTACGTTGAAAGTAAACAGATGGAGTTGTGTACGTTTAGTAAGCGTGAATTTCAAATGCGTGTTGATAAATTTAGGTAATAGCCCTGACCCAAACACGTAATCGCTAAATCATGTAGCAATTAAATTCAAGAGTCAAATACCAACTCATACTGTTGTTGTTAGGTGCCAAAATGTGGTTATGAGTTACCACAATGTTGTTGTTAGTTGGCACTTGCGTTTTAAAGAAAACACTTGATACAATTCAAAAGAAATAAAATACACAGATTACGTCCGTAGATAGGAACGGGATACGAGAGTTCGAATCCACCCGTAACCGAACTTTGGAAGTCAGAAAAATACATTTTATACTAGAAAGAAAGTCTAAGAAGAGCGTAAAACCACCGCCGCCTATCCGTGATTCTTGATTAGGAACAAGAGTCACAGTACTTGTGGCATTCCTAGATATGTTCTGCCTGCCGTTCCGTCAGCCATATAAAAGTGTGCAAGCTCAGTTTCCTAGTCAGTTTATGATTGCGCATTCTTCTGATCTTTCGGAGAGGGAGCACTTTCTCTCATCGCATCTATTCCCTCCAATTTCTACCATTCTCTGAATATGAACATTATCTAGTTCGACCTAGTCTTTTTTAGGTGACTAATCTAATCGATTCAATCCTGTCTCTTCTTATCTCAGTGCCATTCACCAAGGCTTTATCAGCCAACAAATCGGCTCTTTCGTTTCCTCTGACCCAGTACGACCTGGACAGTAGATCCATGTAATTCTCTGCGCGTTGTTGAGAAGAGTGACCCATAAAGTTCTGATCATACCCTTTTATATCTTGCGCAGCATACTTTGAGAGTCTGATATAATCACTGAGTCTGTTTTTGGAGGCGTCATCAACCAAGTGAGAGCCGCTGTCACCGCCATTATTTTCATTCTCATACTCCATGTTGTAGTGGGATACACAGCTGACTTCTCAGCTAACTTCATGCCATATTGGTAGGTCACGAAACCCAAACAACACATGTTTGTTTGTTGTGTTACTAAGTCGTCTGTGTAAATTATTATATTTTGTGGATTCGAGTGTTGCAGGATGAGATCTTGAATCATCCCTTCTGTTCAGTTGGCAGTCAAATCACTGCACTCTCTTTCCAGAAGTATCACGACTGTGGTCAATAACTTTCTGCCTTCGCTAAATGCCACCCATTCACAACCACTTCCCCCAATTCACAAACTCAGAGTAGCGTGTCTTCTGCTTCTGCCATCCAAAACAAACCTTCTCTTGATACGGATTCCTTTTCCTTTAGAGATTTGTGCAAGAGGTGATGAACGTTGTTAGTGACCTTGAAGTATTCTTTAAAGGGGGCTGATTTATAGCTAATTTATGTCTTGCTTTGATTCTTGTAGGTCTAGGAGAAACCTCATGGCCGCGATGGGTGTATACCTTGTGCATCTTAGAACATCTCTCATGGCTTCATTTTTACCTCTCTATAGTCTATCCACCTGTGTGTGTGACAGTGTAAGTAAACCTAGACCATAGTCTAACACATATAGTATCACTGCTTGCATAATCTGGAAGAGGTTCGGCAGCGGCTTCTCTACAGATGCCATGATTTTAACTGCACTGACTACCTTCCAAACTTTCTAAATGACATTATTTACATGTTTTATAAAGGATATTCTTCTATCAAAAGTGATGCTTAGATATGTTATAGTCTGCTCGCTGCCAATGTTGATGTCCATGTACGTGGTTGCTGGTACTGTGTCTGTGACTATGTTGTTCAACGAGAACCAGACAATCTTTGTCGTGGTGAGATTGATGACTGTCTTGTATTCAGTGTCCCGTCGCTAATGTTCCTTCTTAGGCTCGCGGGTGCAAAGCTTCGTACGTCACTATACGGAACTATACGAAATGTACCACCCGATCACATAAAGTTCTAGTGAATGCTTCTAGTTTTGAGTTTCCAAGTTACCCACTTGGAAATATCGCATAGTGAACCTCAGGTTTCCTCTCAAAGGGAAGACAATTAGACGGAATATTGCACACAACCTCTTGCTATCTGCTGTTATTGGTTTTCCCCAAGTAAACACGGAATGACACGGAAGATGTGAAATGGGAAATGACACCATAAATATACATAGGAGACATACTTATGCATAGGAGATATAAATATACATTTGAGAATATGAGATAAATATAAATAGGGACATAAATATAGTTTGTTTGTTAAATGGGGGATTAAAGTCTCTTAGCCGAGGCACGAAACTTTCAACCTAAGACAGAAGTCTATTTTATTTATATCAGGTCGTGTTAGCTTTTATCTAAGTGTGACCGAATGTTCTGGAAGCAAAAGCCGTGCGTGCTATTGTTACAGATTATCTATAGTGCTAGATGGAGTTGATGTTTATTTATGATTGTGTTACCTTGTCCCCACCGGGGACATAAATATACACATGAAACATAAATATACATATGGCACATAAAGATACGCAGAGTACATAAATATACATAGCAAACATAAATATGCACAGGCGACATAAATATACATACAAGTCAAAAATATTCATATGAGACACACATATATATATACATATACATACACGATGGTGAAATAAATATACACCGGGGAGATAAATATACATATGGACATACATATATATAGACGATATAAATATACACCAGGAAAATCAATATATATATAGTGGACAAAAATATACTAAGGGGACATAAATATACAAGGGGATATAATAAAATATGTAAGAAATAAAATAGAGATGTATGCAGGTTTACAAGAACCATTGCTTTCAATAGTGGAACGATGAAAACTAGTATGGTTTGGAAATTCTTGAGACTAACGGGAATTGAACCAGTCCGTTCTACGGCACCAAATCGCCTAGCAACAATTGCACACGCGTTTTTCCGTACTTGACTAACCGCATCTCCAAAAAAGATGCGATTTCATCAAGCCATTGATTTGGTGCCGTAGAACGGACTGGTTCAATTCCCGTTAGTCTCAAGAATTTTTTAAAATTGTCCTCTGGCTTCCTACTTAAATTTACATGGTTTGGAAATGTATGCAGAATTGAATCCTTGTCAAAAACAAAACTGTAGCGACCCTTCGAAAAAAATGGGGGGGGGGGGGAGCAGAGGAGGGAAAATAAAGATATGGACAGACACCGTCAAGGAATGGAAATGACAAGATTTGTTCTCACTCATCTGAATAATTGAAGATAGGAATGGCTGGAGGACTGTGTGGTGAAGCATCCAATGTGGTACCCCTACGACCCTGACGGGTTATGGGTTTATAGATATATAGATATATGATATAAATAAATATATATAGATATAAATATACATGCGACACAAATATACATAGGAGACAAAAACATACATTCGAGATATAGATATGCATACGAGGTATAAATATACATAGGAGATATAATGATATGTACGTGATATAAATATATTTAGGAGATATAAATATACATAAGAGATATGAATATAAATAAGAGACATTATTATACATAGGAGACATAATGTTGACAAAGACCCACACTCAGTTATAACCCCTGGTCAGATAAAAGATCACAGCAAGACATAATTGAAATTCAATTGATCGACAAGACCGGTTGAAAACAATAATGTGTCAAAGCTGTAAATCAAAGTGAGTTGTAACATACCAACAACTTGAATTGCCAACAATGTGCCAGCTGTGCAACGTCACATTCCGATAATGAGATGTGACACCGACGAAGCAAGTTATCAATGAAATAAGATGAACAAATAGAAATACAACTCCAAGAAGCAGCCACACTACCAAAAAAAGGACAATCATTGAAACGATAAGGACAGAACAGACATCCTTTGAAAACTCATTAGCTTCCTTGGACGGGATTTTGAAAATAAATATTCGAAAAGAATATTTGTATGAAATCTATTTCGCTATTTCATTAATATGAATCAATCAATCAAGTGCCATGCAGACTGGCGTAGGCGATCATGTTTCTCCACGACTCCCTGTCTCGTGTTGTCAATAAGCTCGGTTGGTGAGCTTCTACCGTGCCACGATACAAGCCCATCTAGTAACTTTTCTCTTAGTCGACCCCTATTTCTTCTCCCTTTGATCTTTCCAGTGGTTATTAAGTGTTCAAGCTGTGTTCTTTTCAGCACATGCCCTAGAAACCTGGAATGTCTGCCTCTAATGTTTGATATGATCGATCTTTTTACGCCAGCATCAATGAGAACCTCTGCATTAGTTTTCTTGGCTGTCCATGGTATTTTCATCATTCTTCTCAGAAACCACATTTCTGTAGCCTCCAATTCACTTTGAATGTTCTTGTTTATAGTCCATGCTTCACATCCATAAAAAAGAATTGGTTCGATATAACATCTCAGCACCCGAATTCGGGTCTGCATTGATAGACTTCCATTGCAAAAAAATGGTTTTCATTTTGTGGAATGCTGATTTGGTTTGTGCTGTTCGGCTCTTTATCTCACTTGAGCATCTACCTTCTGATGTTAACAGGTTGGCAAGATATTTCATTTTTTCAACTTGTGTTAATTTTGTGTTATTAATTATTATGTTGCATCTTGGTGGTGTATGTCTCTTTAATACAGCCATTATTTCTGTTTTCTTCTTGTTTAAACTGAGGCCTTTGTTTTCACTTTCCTTCACTACTTTATCTACTAGGGCCTGCAGTTCTTGATCGCTTCCTGCGATCAGTACTGTGTCATCAGCATATCTCAAGTTATTTATATTGTATCCTCCCACTTTTATTCCTGACATATCTTCTATATTTCGCATAATGTATTTTGTATACAGGGAGAAAAGGTCCGGTGACATTACACAACCTTGCCTGACACCTTTTTCTATCTTTTGAAATATACCTATAGTGTTGTTAACTCTCATCGCAGCTGTTTGTTTCCAATACATATTTCTTACTATTCTTAGATCTTTCCCATCAACGTTAAGATTTTATAGCAGTTTTATAATCTCTGAATGTTTCACCTTGTCAAATGCTTCGCTGTAATCTATGAAGCACAGATAAAGGTCTTGCTGTACTTCTATGGCCCTCTCCATTAATGTTCTTACTATATATAGGGCATTTCTTGTGCCTTTTCCTTCTACGAATTCGCATTGTTCGTCTGCTATCTCTGGTTTTATTTTTCCTCTTATACGCCTCATTATTATGCGCAGTAGAATCTTGGTGATCTGACTCATAAGACTAATTGTTCTGTGGTCTCCGCAATCTACTGCACCAGGTTTCTTTGGTAGGGATATGAAAGTTGATTGTAGCAAATCCGATGGAATATAGCCACTGTTGTAGATGTCATTTAACATTTTTGTGATAATTTGAAGATCATAATCTCCCAGGGCTTCTAATTCTTCTTTTGCAATGTTGTCTGGTCCCGATGATTTGTTGTTTTTTAAGTGTTGTATGGCTTCCTTTACTTCTGCTTTTAAAATAATTGGACCTTCATTGTTATAATTTAAGTTAATATCATTTCTGTTAATTTCGTACAATTCTTTAATATATTCTTCCCATCTGCGCATGACTTCATTTTCTCCTATTAGTATGTGTCCCTGCTTAGATTTCAGACATCCAGTCTTGTGAGCCTGCCCTCTGCCTGTTAATTGCTTTATTTGTAAATGTGTATCACTTGTATTTCTATGATAATGTTTTTCTATTTAACTGCACTTTGCGTTTAACCAATCCTCTTTAGCCTTGGTGCACTTATGTTTAATGTCTTTCTTCATCTTGTTGTATTCTTCGATGTTATTCTTCATCTGTCTTCTTTTCTTCATCATATTCAAAATAGTTTCTGTCATCCAGTCTTTCTTATTGAGATGTTTCTTAGGTGGCAGGATCTCTTTAGATGTTTGCTGAAATGGTTCTTTTAACATCGTCCACTGTTCTTCAGTGGTTTCTATTTTTTCTATCGCATTGTACCTATTTTGAATTGTTATGTTATACTGTTCTTGTAATTATGTATTCTTTGTCAGCATATTCACATTAGGTTTGTTATCTGCCTTTGTAGTTTTTAATCTCTTTAACCTAATATTAATCTTTCCCACAACTGGAACATGGTCACTGTTGCAATCAGCACTTGGACGTGTCTTAACAGACTTCAGTGAATTTCGGAATCTTTTATTTATTATGATGTAATCTATTTGATTACGTGTCTTATTATCTGGACTTTTCCATGTCCATCGCCGTCCTGGGTAATGAGAAAAGAATGTATTTCCTAACACCATATTATTATTTCTGGCCCAGTTTACCAGGACCTCACCTCTTTCGTTTCTAGTGTCTAATCCAAATCTGCAAGTAACATCCTCGTCTTGGCTGTCCCCTACCTTAGCATTCATATCGCCCATGACAATATTTACTTCGTGTTGTTTGCATTGTTTCATAGCTGTGTTCAAGTCCTTGTAGAATTGCTGTATGCCCTCTTATGTAATATCTGATGTTGGTGCATAAACTTGGATGATATTTATATTAATAGGCTGCCCCTTTAGTTTTACTAATATAACTCTGTCTGATATATTCCAGAATCATATAACAGATCTCGCACTCTGCTTGTCCAATATTACTCCCATGCCGTTCCTATGTTGTTCTCCTCCTGAGTATATTATTCTAAGAACGTTTGATACTATACTACCTGCTCCCAGCCATCTCATCTCACATAGACCTAGTATGTTGATATTCATTCTGCTCATTTCCTGTTTTATGCTATCTAATTTTCCTAAGTCTGTCAGTGTCCTAATGTTCCAGGTTGCATTCTTGATTGACTCGCATTTGATGGACTTGCTTGTTGGGACCATCATATTATCTAAGTCGTGTTGAAACATAACGTAATATAGGGATATTTACAGCAGTAGTTTCTCCTGGCTTTCTACTGGGTTATTTATGGTGTTCTCCACGAGCCTTTAACTAAATAGCCTTACGTACAAGGCAGTAGTGGTTTGATTTTAGAGTGGCCATCTCTTAGATGAATTGTCCTCCCGAAACTAACGAACTCCATCTATCCGGAGTTCATTTGAAATATAAACTAATAAAGCAGTTTTATTCTACAAATTCACGAAAGTAACAGCACTTATTCAACAGATTTTCTAATGATCATCCAACCAATACTTTATGTTTGCTAAGAATCAAGAACACAGAATAACTCTAGCTCAAGCCAGAATAATTAATTATCTCAAAATGAATATAGGCTGCAAGAAATAAATGTGTACATTACAAGAAGCAAACATTGCTAATAATAATAATGTACGTAAACACTTATATATTTCATCTTTACCATGATTTCCGCCAGTGACTCTTTAGCGCCGTTACAGCAGAATGGTCACAACTGGTAGGCAAATGAGTGTCATCATGTGAGAAAATACGTCACATCTGCGCTTAGAATTGTTGGTCACCAGTAAACCAATAACATCAACACTTTCAACACTAATAATGTTCTAATTTAATAGTAATTTTTCTGCTTACAATAAAGAAGGGCACTTACCTTTTCTCTATCATCTAAGCGGGAGGGCGAGGGGTAGGGCAGGCAGGCAGGCAGAGACAGACAGACAGACAGACCGACGGACGGGACATACTAGACAGACAGACTAGACAGACAGACTAGACAGACAGACAGACTAGACAGACAGACAGACAGACATACTAGACAGAAAGACAGACAAGACAGACAGACTAGACAGACAGACTAGACAGACAGACTAGACAGACAGACTAGACAGACCAGGCAGGCAGACCAGGCAGGCAGGCAGACCAGGCAGGCAGACCAGGAAGAAAGGCAGACCAGGAAGAAAGGCAGACCAAGCAGGCAGGCAGACATTCCATGCAGGCAGACCAGGCAGGCAGGTGAGCAGTCAGTCAGTCAGTCAGGCAGGCATGCAGACAGACTAGACAGACAGACTAGACAGACAGACAGACTAGACAGACAGACAGACTAGACAGACAGACAGACTAGACAGACAGGCTATACAGACAGACTAGACAGACAGACTAGACAGGCAGACTAGGCAGACGAGGCAGGCAGAGCAGGCAGGCAGAGCAGGCAGGCAGACCAGGCAGGCAGAGCAGGCAGGCAGAGCAGACAGGCAGACCAGGCAGGCAGGCAGACCAGGCAGGCAGACCAGGCAGGCAGACCAGGCAGGCAGACCAGGCAGGAAGGCAGACAGGGCAGACATTCCAGGCAGGCAGGCATACATTCCAGGCAGGCAGACAGGCAGACAGGCAGACAGGCAGACAGACGGGCGGGCGGGCGGGCGGGCGGGCGGGCGGGCGGGCGGGCGGGCGGGCGGGCGGGCGGGCGGGCGGGCGGGCGGGCGGGCGGACGGACGGACGGACGGACGGACGGACGGACGGACGGACGGACGGACGGACGGACGGACGGACGGACGGACGGACGGACGGACGGACGGACGGACAGACAGACAGACAGACAGACAGACAGACAGACAGACAGACAGACAGACAGACAGACAGACAGACAGACAGACAGACAGACAGACAGACAGACAGACAGACAGATAGATAGATAGATAGATAGATAGATAGATAGATAGATAGATAGATAGATAGATAGATAGATAGAGGGGTGGGTGGGTGGGTCGGTTTAGGTAGGCAGTTAGATAGATATGTAGATGTGTAAGTAGTTAGGTGTGTTGGTGAAAGGTAGGTAGATAGATAGATTACCTTAAAAAATTATTCATATAAAAGTGTCGTAATAGTGCTGATTTCATATGTGCAGGGACGAAAGACCGTTGGTACGTTGTGTATGCAATAACGATACAATGAATTTTCATGAGTAAATCTTGCACACAATCTACACATGTGAGAACGTCAGAAAAAAAATGAAACTATTTGGTAAATTAGCTTATAAATTTAACATTGTGTTGGTGTACGTGTAGTAATTTGGCAAAGAACAAATAGAAATTGACATCATTGAATATTTAGGATAAAAAATTAGCACCACAGGAGATTGTTTTGCAGAGATAAAAAGGTGATTAACAATTGAATGACTCAACACAAACAAATCACAAATGAAAAATCTATGGCAAGGGGCACACAGAAAAACACAGTTACAACTATAAAGAATGCATATCTTTTCAGTTGCAATATATGTTTGTGAGGCGTCTGAAATGACATCTGTAATGAGAAAGAAAATATCGACATTCTAAATCAAATTTTCTAGAAATTTCCTAAGAACATAATGAACAGAAAAACGAACCTCAAATGTCTGCAAAGACCAGAACTTAGAAGAATACTGGCTACTCAAAATTATCAAAAAACGCAAGTTAAAATATATTGGACATATACAGAGACACAATGGTTTAGAATGATTAATCATGGAGAAAACGTTCCAGAAAAAGGACAAGATCCAACCAAGACTACGATAGTCACATATATCGAAGACCTTCCTAGCAGGACACTATAAGCGGCTGGGGAGCTTGCACGAAATCGTTCACGGCACAGATGGCACAACATGTCTTAAAACCTACTAGTATTACATGTGAATTTGATTCTAAGTTCTCTTAATCTCAATATAGATACCACATCAGTTGTGACTAAACGACCAGAATGCATTGGTTCTCACTTCGCCATTAGAGATATTACAAAAGCATTCATTTTTGTGTCATGGGAATTGTTTGACATTTCAATATGAATAGTGGATGCAGCACTCTGGGATTGTTAATCAATTAACTTGCATCAGTGAAGACTGTTAGCATGTAAATAACTACAACAAACTAATATAGATATGCAAGCTCAAACAACAAACACAGGAAGTGAATCATAAATGAAGGTACAGTGGTAGTTCTTCTCTAAATGAACATGAAGAATCATATACACGTATTAATAACCAAGTCCAGTATGTCAAACCATGTGTACTTCCCCCAGTCCATGTATTAAAACTACTATTCAAGGAAATATTTAGTAGTAATTGCGGTCATTGAGACTGAATCGAAGACTGTGAGTGTATATTTGAAATCTCAATTTACATATAACTATAGGCGGAATTGCCAAGTTCCTTAAAGACTTTTATTCCCAACATATTCATACCATTTGCTAACTTACTCTGCTAGACTTAAATATAGATGACTAGCAATCATTGCAAACGCATTGATATGATTTTACATGTGGCACTGCACGTGTTCAATTTAAATTAACTGAAACAATTATTTTTGTTCACATTTATGAACCATTTGTTGAATCAAATCTGCAGTATTTTAAAGACTAAAAATTTGACAACTGAATATTTTGTTGCGTATAAGTCCAAACCCAAATTGTTGGCTATGTGACCTCTACTAGGGATATGACTAATGTTAGGACTACATTGCAAGCAACAGGAGTGGGTCTCCTTCGAACAGTTTTGCGATAATAAATCCCGTGCATGAGTTGCTGAGGTGCTATTTGGAAGCGGTTCCACAGACTTATTAGTACAATATGACGATCGTTAGCTAGTTTTGCTTTGGTACACACGTTTAACCAGGTCTGGCACGGTCATCGGTGGTACCTGTCGCTAGAAATCGTTGCTGAAGACTTACTATACTGAACTGACAACAAATATCTGGCAATATCTCTACTCGCAATTACACTGACAAGCATACCAGAAACTTGACATCGCCCTCGTAACGTCAATAGAGGCATGAAAAAATACCGTAACATCGTACCTACTTTCTATACAAACTAGATAATGCCTTTTACTCTCCTAACCTATAGTAAATTCAAGTAGGAAGCATGAGGATAAAAAAAAAATAATTCTTACAGTTGACGGGAATTGAACCAGGTCTGTTCCAGCAGCACCGAATCGCTTTGCAACACAAGTAAACAGGTTTCCGTACTTGACCAACCACATCCCCAAAAAAGAATTGTAAGAATTAGCTGTAAGAATTATTTCCATTTATTCTCATGCTTCCTACTTGAATTTACTTGTGTAAGATATTATTTGGAGCAACAATGTTATGTCTCTATGTTATTTATGTTTACAAGAAGGCATTTAGGTCCTTGTGTACGAATATGCATGTTCGGTGTTTGTGTTCCTCAGGATACTGTAATACTTGTACGGGATGTTCGTTAATGTTGTAATAGTCCTTGTTTCGATTGGTCTGTTCACAGTGACTTGAGTACACAGGCTGAAAGTCTTGACCGCGCCACATCTTTTTTGGGGATGTGGTTGGTCAAGTACGGAAAACCTGTTTACTTGTGTTGTAAAGCGATTCGGTGCTGCTGGAACAGATCTGGTTCAATTCCCGTCAGCTGTAAGAATTATTAACCTATAGTAATGCATGTGCCAAATTTCATCCTGCTTTGACGTTTGATAGAGTCAGAATTCGTTTATTTGCTGTTTTTCGCGGACATCTTCACAGAGTAGTTAAACAATTTGCAACATTTGAGCATATCCTGCAGGGCTGTCACATCGTGATCAATTCAGAGAGATATATTGGACCAATGGTTCGAACCTTCAAATAGAAATAGGTTTAAATAAGAAACAGGGTCATGATTTTTTGTTTATCATTTGATACACACATGCTAACAAACGTGAATTGATTGTCGTCCACAATGACTTCATCAAGAACACATTCACAACATAACAAAAGAGGGGCTAGAATGTCATTTTGGTACACATTAAGTAGATATCACAGAAAGAAAGAAATTCATTCGTTTTGTTTGCAATGAGTGGCGGGTTCGATCCCAGGTAATTACGTTTTGTTTATAATTGCACTTTTTCGGAGATACGTGATGGCTATCGTTTGTGACTACGGAGTTATGAGTGGTAATATTGACAGGAGTTGCCTTATCCTTTATATGGGGCGAAGTACAGCAAGGAAAAGCCGAATACACTGAACTAGTCTTTATACAGAATATTCCAGCGTCATATATCTTGACAGATTCAACTGTTTCACGTACTCTTCAAGACTCGGTAACTCAAAGTGATTAATTATCAGTCCAATGCGTATCCAAGATATGACGCTTTCTGAGATTTGCCCATATGACTATTCTGGAGAAGAACTTGAAGTGATTCCTGTCCTATTTTTTAAGTAAAGATGAAAGTGAAAAATGATTAAAGAATTGTACAGTTGAAGATAGCACGATATTCCACATACACAACAGCCCACAAGAGTGGCAACTCTGAACATTAGTGGAGAATTGACTTCATTGTACTCGGGTTACCTCATATGTACTATGTCCCTCCCAACGAGGCAGCTCGCCCGCCGAGAGTAACACCCACAAAACGTAAGTCTGTACTTTTAACCAACGATAGTTATATGGGATCTTCGAAAAAAAATTCGTATTTAAGCCCGCCGTCTTGAGCTCGATTCGAACCAGCGATCTCTTGAGTACAAAACGAACGTCTTAACCTTTATTGTGGTGAGAGGGTAACAACTGTATACTATAATTTCAGAACAAAGCATAAACATTCAGTTAAGTATATAGAAACAATGAAAGACATCATCATATTTCTTAGCGGGTTATTGAAAATAGGAAATCTCAGCTATATATACGTATAACAGGTGCTGTCTCGATAGCACTCAACGTTCCTGGAGTTAACGAATAAATCCGATCCAGCTAGAGACTTCGATCTCACGTCCTGATGCCAGCCGTAGACGTGTTTTCCTACAATGGTGTAATCGAATGATTCCATCAAAAATGTAGTGTCGCACTTTCCATGACACAATTTGTTGAATAGAAAACAAGTCATATAAATAAAGAAAAAAGATGTAAGTTGATGAGAAATCAAATAAAAGAATAATAAATGTGTAAGCACGTTGTCCTACATGGCATGTACAGCACATTGGCCTATATAATATGTCCGGCTCTTTGACTGAGAGGTTATGTGCGGGTATAGGATAATAGATGTATATGCAAATTGTCCAATATGAAATGTCCAACACATTTTCCTATATAATATGTCAGAATAAGTGTTTCACATATTTTAAGAGCATACATTTTATATTCAGGCCATGGTCGTCATTTACTATCTCAGCATAGAAGACTTATGCAACGAACATTCAACGTCCGCTGACCCTTATCGTGGTGGTGCTCTCTGATAAGTTATCCTGTACATATGATTTTTCGCGGATTTTTGTGTCTTTAGCTACATATTTTCAGGAAAACGTGTTCATTCTAAGAATTTGATATTGCTAAAAATATGTGTCATTGAAGTTATTCAACACCGCGTCATAAACCTTAAGTAGGTGTACCATTTAACTGTAGGGAATAGCAACATTCTTTGTGTGTTGTAAGTAGGGAAAGGCAACAGTCTTTGAATGGTTACTTGTGCTGAAATAAATACATGATCCTACGCTTTGGAATGACATTGAACTTAGGAATACATACTAGCGTGTGGCTAGTTTCTTGTACTGAAATAGGTATGGGAATTACACTTTTACATGACCATTTAAAGTAGGAAATCTTTCTTCTTTTCATTTATACCACTTTATGCATAGAAGAGTTCTTTGGAAATGACCTTTTTGTGTGATTCATTCATCGTTTGCAAGGTCTGCCCCTGTCTTTGTCTCCATCGTTGTCTTTATAGTAAAGTTTTTCGAGAGGCAGTGTGTGATGGTAGTTTGAAAGCATGCGACAACCACTTAATCTGGTGTCCTCTGATGTAATCCAGAGATTGACATCTTCTGAGAACGCTTCATGTTTCCTACGAGCTCTTTGGAATGTCAAGTAGTGAATGACAGTAATTCATCTATGGTTGGTTTCCCGTACTCAAATATATATACGTGCGTATTTATTTAAATAACCGTTGTAAGTAAGATTATAAGTAATTGCTTGATTTTATGTTCTCAAATAGATATAGGAACATCTCTGTTGAAATGACTGTTGAAAGACTTTAATTTCTATTTTGCAGGCTTCTTTTTCTCAAATAGGTGGAGGGGATAACCTTTTGAACTGAATGTTGAAAGAAAGAAATAGCAGTAATATTCCCTTTATATTTTTGTGCCACAATTGATTCTAGGGCCTACCTTGTGAAATAGAGTTTAAAATTAGTCAGGAGCTAGCAGTGGTATTTGTTTTATGTCTTTGCGAGTAATCAGGAAATGAAGGATCCTTTTGTGAGGTAGTCCATCTCTGTAGGGGAATGGTACAGAACGCGTCTGTGACGGCCAAGGTACCGAGTTCGATCTCTGCCACAAGCAATTGTGCATACGAACCGTCCAGAAAAGAATGGCAAACTATTGAACATATTTATATTTTCTAGAAAATCACTACCGCCAAAAATAAATGCTGTCTAACGTCCTGAATAGGATACGCTATTAATCTCTACTTTTGTGGGGAAAGTTTATACTAACACGAACGCCGTTTCATATCGATTATACGAGTATCAGTGGCGTGTGACAACTACAACATATATAAGGGATCAAACTTAGGACAATTTTGTCTCATTTTTTTTTGTCTATTGTCTATATGGGATGACTATAGAAGGTATTCAAATATACGATATTTTTTTTTAAATGAGGTATGCATCTTAACTATTGACACTAGCTCAATTAATTGTTTGATGGCATATAACCGTTATGAAAATAAGGCGGAACAAAGATCATATATTATTGCCATATAACGAGTGGTCTATATAAACAACAACCATCAAAGAAAAATACACACTTATAAATATGATATGCTCCTATGATTCTGAACCAAAAACAAAATCAATAACCGTTTCATTTCTCTTATGAGAAGATATTTTGCTGGAGCACATTTGTAACGTTTGGAATGTATGGTTGTGGACACATGTTATCTAAGCGTGTTGCCATGTTGTTCGTGCGCCCCTATGCCTACTGTCTCTGACTCCAGGACCAGTTGTTGCTACTTAAGCAGAACTGTGGTCCTGCTCGATGCCACGGATAACTCATCAAATCTTATTGTGCAGCCTCTGTTGGCCAGACTATGAACCGTCTTCACTTCATGAAATTGGTGTCGATGGGGAACGTTTAGAATGAGATACATATTAATGTTTAGAGGAGCGCAATTTGTAATCATTATCTCCTGTGTATGTAACTTTAGTTGGAGATATGGACAACTGAAAATAATTAAATGTACACATGTCACGCATGCTGTAAGACTCCACTAGGGAGATTGAATTGCAGTTGACAGTTCACCTCACATATAACAGTACTCAAAAGTCATAACACCTATGATAAAGTATTATTGCAACTGAATACTAATATAACTAATAAATATAAAATATACCAAATGAAAGTAAATGCAATGGGAAATAGTACAAAATAAAAGCAATGATGTATCTCACATTGCGTCCAATATGGACCATTTAAAAAAGAAATAATAAAATAGAAATAAACACAAAATAGTATCATACAATGATATCTTTTAAAGCCGCATCTCATTGTACTTGAAGAAATAGACACACTCATGATTAGTTATAAGCACTAGCTGTTTGCGATTGTGTTTTATGCAGCATTGATACAACCGTTCAACCAGGTAAGTGGATCATACAAGAGAAATGAGTCATCAACAAATCAGCCATGAACGAATTTAGTAGTGCTAAATGCTTCATTGACTAGTTTGTTACTTTGCTACTTTGTTGATGATGTACGTCGTACTCTGGAATATCAATTAATAAATGGCGTGGTGCACTCCAACCGTATGAAGTGAACATCACTCACCAATTTTCTTAATTGTTCCTATCTTATTTACTGATGTATGTTCATCTAATAATATGTTATTTCCATATGTACTTGATTTCACAAATGTTTCCTCATTTACGTATTTGCAAATTTGCTGCTATTGTTTTATTACCAAAACAAACAAAAAACAAGCAAGGTTTCACACATCTATGTGTAATGGTATGACCACATGTGACAGTTTTTTTCGATGTATTTGTATACCTGATTTGGGTTACACATGTTTGTAAGTATATTTATGTGAGGAAATGTTTATGTGAATGCATGAATATACATTTATGGCGTGAATATTTATGCTAATGCATGTATATACCTTTATGGGTTTATAGGATGAATTTTTATGTTACTGTGATTATATATCTTTATGTGGGCAAATGGTAATAAATTATATTTGTGTGTATATATGTATGAGTGTGTATGTATATGTACAGTATAAATATACACACACACACATATATATATACACATATATATTTATAATGTACATATGTATACACACTATATATATATATATATATATATAAATATATAATTGTCTTTATTAATGTTCATTATTTCCGACCCCTATTCCGCATGGCATCTGCTTATCCACTGTCCTCTAAATTTCGACTCTGTTTATAGCCCCCCCCCCCCCCCCTATTAATATATGTCTTGGTGTCATCTTACAGATGCACTCTATTTTGTATGTTATATATGTATGTGTGTATATTTAACGTCATTAACGTGAAGCATTCACTTATTCAATTAACATTTGACAGTCGCGAATAATTTCCATTTAGCTTTCCACTAACATGGTCTGTGTTTCATACATCAATGATGCATACAATTCAAATGAGCACAGCTTTTGCTTAAAACTAAATATGATTGCGCCTTTTTTCTTCAGATACAATGAGATGCATCGGTAAAACAATAACATTGTATAGATCGTGTTCTAGTTCATTGTTGATCCTTCATAAAAGTTCCTATTGGACCGTGACGTGGAAATCTTCCTATATTCCTTGTTGTGTATTTTTGGGGTTTATTATTTCTCATTGAAATAACTTTACATTTGGTATTTTTGCTAGTTTTAGCAATATTAGTAAAATAATATTTTAACACTTTAACATATGTGATATCATTTATTATGTGTTACCTCGGCACTCTCCACCTTTTCGGATATCCTCCGAGAGAGATGCGACACAACGCATTTCCATTTTCTGGACTACATCCTACTAGAAATCTAGCAGGACCATGGTCCTGCTAGATCCAGTAGGAGTTTGAGAATGAAAGCAGAAGAAAAAGAAATATTAAATTAGGTACGCGAAAGAAGAACAATATTCCAATTATAGTCCGTTCAGATTCGTTTGCCGAGATGTTATGATTTATAATTCAAAAAGTTCTTGATGATTTCACATGAATTTTGGCATACGTTGTTAAAATGTCCATGTCGCGAAAACATATGTGCTACTTGATGTCTAGCTGTAACGGTTATTTGAAAGCGGCGAATTCTTTTGATGTTTGCCCATGTAAATATTATTTCGACCATAAACAAAATATTTTACAGTAATCTAGTGCAATGATGACCCATAGGCGTGTCCACAAAATTTTACATGGTGGCAGGTGTAAAAAAATTTAAAATATATCTTTTGTTCGTAGAGTCAATTTGATATTGTTCCATGCTCTTGGTGTGAGTTTCACAAATGTTGTCGCTGCCTTTGAAATAAGTACATATATTTCTTCATGTAAGGAAATTTTGTCTGTAATAGTTGATCCAAGATATCTGAACTTCTGTATTGAATCAAGCGGGCTAATTTTTATAAGTAATGGTTGATGGTTTGCTTATAACATTTTTTTGAATTGCTTGGGTGGTATTGAGCAATGAAATGTTTTACAAATCAACTTGTACATTTTGCAAATCAAACTTTTTTTAGTGTAGACTTAATCAGAGTAATGATCATTCATAATCAGACGAGTCAAATAGGTCGATTACTGTTTTCGGCTGAACAAACAACAAACCTTCCTTTTTCCAATATTCCTCTTCTTGACGTAACACATGATCCTCACATTTCACCCAGTAGTCTTTATGTATATTTGATAGAGCCTGATTTGTAAGTGTCTCAATATCACATAATTTGAAAGTTGTATTTGTAGATGCTACGTGTCCTTTAACTTTTGCCCAAATTAGCTCTATAGGATTTAAGTGTGCATGATATGGAGGTAGTCTCAAACATCTATGACCATGTTCTTCAATTAACTTGTCTATTTTAAATATCTTTGTTCGTTGTGTCTGTTTTACAAGGTTAAGCAATTCGGGTTTCAAGTACCTGTCGGTAACTGGTATGTGTTCTTTTATGAGCCACGTTTTGATTGCATCTTTTGTACTTGATGATGTTGGGATTCTATCTTCTACGTTCACTACGTTATGGTATGAAGCATTGTCCATTATCAGACAAGAAGGTCTATCTAATATTGGAAGAATACTTTTTTCGATCCAGTCTTCGAATATGTGCCCATTCATTTCGGAGTGGTAGTCTCTATTGTCAATGGATTTTGAAATGAAAATTAGATGAGCATTCTGCAACAACCCATTATGTCTGCTACCTGCATGTGCAACTATCAAACGTTGCCCTTTACTACTTGGTACTGATCTTTTAATACTTCCATCTGCTAACTGCCATTCCTTTTCATTTGTATGATGAGCGTTGATCCAAGTTTCATCTAAATACACAATATCATAACCATTCTCGCGCATTCCCTTCACTTCACGTAAATACTTGCTTCTAAGAGCTACCAGATGTGGCTTTTCACAAATAATGTTTTTTCCACCAGCATACTTTCTAAAGGTGAAGCCTGCATTTCTTACAGTTTTCCATAATAAAGTTTTTGATATTTCAATGTCGTTATTAGTTTTCAGCCAAATCTTCAACTTTCTAAGTGTCACTTCTTCGTTTTTATCAAACATTCTACATATTTCTCTTTTTACTAGGTCCTTATCGAAACTGTCTATCTTTTCTTTCCTTCCTTGCTTTCGTGAATTTGTTGGCAATAAATATCCGCTTGCTTCCACTATTCGATCAAATGAACGTTTACACAAACCTAAAATATGCATTGTTCTCTTCTCAGGATTTGATAAAGAACAATAAAGATGTCCCTTTTTACGCTCTCTGCAGAAGTATTGATAAATCTTTATAGCAATGTTATGCTCAGTAAAATATTTCGCTTTCAGATTCATTCTCACATAGACTTGCAGAAGGTAATATGCTTAGTGCCGCCTACTTTCTGTAAATATTGAGACGTGCCTCTGACTTGTGACTTGAAATCGAGTCAATAGCCGTTTTTGATTTCACATAATTCTAAGTTCAGGAAAAATAATATTTGGTGCTAAACGGGAATTTCCATATGTAACATTGCTTTATACAAATGTACAGTGGAAACAACTACTTTTAGAACGGTGCACATTCTACCGTGAGGGTCATGCCTTTATATTTAATAATCAGCTGTGAGATGTAAGCATCTACATAATCCAGCGGTTGTTTATAATTTAGATTAACTTTTTTTTAATATAGGTTAAATAAGGTATCTTTGATACTGGATCACATTTCTTTGATAAAAAAATATTTCTATAGCGACATTATTATTCTAAACCTAACTTCAAATGATCAATCCAAATGAACAATAAGTTTTTGATAAAAATAATTTAACATCTCGGCAAACGAATCTGAACGGACTATAGTATTTATCATCACCTTCGTTCGTTCTCTAATTCAAGCAGATTGTCAGCATGCAATATGGAGAAGGAAATGCTATGTGTTATGGATTATAGTTTATCTGCGACTTTCGACCTAACACATCCGGCTTCATCATGGCTTCTGGATTACATTGACCCTCTATGAAATGGGAAAGAAAACTAAGCCCCCAAAATTTCACTAATATAGTACATGCATGACAAGCAATAATATTGATATTTTTTGCCCCCATGGTGCGTCCCGCAACACACGAGTGTACTATCATAAAGAACATTAGTTATAATACGGTTCATCAATTGAGAAAAAAACAACAATGTTTAACTTCTATGTACTTGGGTTTACTGCACTTCATCTCTCTAAAAAGAACAATAAGCGGAGATCGCCTAACTCCGTAGCTTAAAAGATAATATACACATGTTGAGATCCATTGACTTCATGCAACAATGAGTAATAATTTATTTACAGAGAAATTTGATTCTATCTAAGTGTCCTTCAGACGGAACTAGACATCTCCAACAGTTTCAACACAACATATCATCACGATTATTCTAACTCTCTACATTAATAATTGACAGATAATATATGCAGGTTCTCATCTTCCACTAATAATAACCTAATACATTATAAATTCTGAAGGTGGATATTTGTAGAAGCACTCTGCAACAATTTTGCAACCTGATTCATGTGTCACTGTGTGAAGAAATCAATGTTCACGGTCTACGATTTTCCACAAGTGTACTTTTCAGTTCATTCTGAACTGTGAATAACTTTATATTGATTTTATAGAGCTCATAGGGGGGGGGGGTGTATACATCACCATAGTCAAGGACATGTTTATATGCAATGTTGACCTTAATGAACAGATGTATTACATTTGGAAGTATTACACATGACGAATCACATGTTAAACATTAAATGTGAAGCATTACATTTACAAACATTCCATTTAATGCATCGCGTTTGAATGACTAGATCTGAGGCATTATTTTTATTGCTTTTTTATAATGAAAATTCATTTTGGAATTAATGTGTAGAATGGCAGGGGTGTCACACTGGCATAATCCCTTAACAAGTATTAGCTGTTATCTTCAGGTAGTGGTAAAGAAAAACTTCGCATCACTGTTCTTGAAAGTACGTAATAGAAGAGGACTTCTAAAGTGGTTAGTGTTTGTTATTTTTTTTAGAGAAAATGTTTATCTTTTATGATGAACAACGCCGTGTGTATTGCCAATTACAGTCATGTGTGCGTATGAGGAATCCTCCTTCTAAAGAGACAATATTTGTGATTATTCATGTCAATATAATTTGTAGCTTTGTGTTAACAGCCAATGAAAAACAAGGATGGAAGTCAAATAATTTCACATTAGAAAGATGATTCCCCATGTGTACACAGGACTGTAATTGGAGAGAGAGAGAGATGGCAACATCCATTTCATTATCCAAGCAAGATCAACCTTACATTAAATACGGTATGTTGATACCTGGAGAAATCATGTGAGCTCATTGACAATTATCTTTCTAAAGTCACGCTATTTGATGTTTGTGATTTTAATTTTTTGCCGACACAAAGATTACACAAAGTGCTCAACAAAATCTGGTGAAAAGTCAAATACATCAATTTAGAAGGATGAACTCTGTTGAGTCATCAGGACTGTAAATTACGAAACGTACGACACACATTGACCAATGGATCTATCTTTCTATATATTTTTATTTCTACTTTTACCGTTAAGCGTCGTGGAGAAGGGGGGGGGGGCGGGGGAGGAAGGAGTTATCTTTGACCATTTGGGTCGCACTGGCCATGGTCAGACTGTGTCATTTAAGGTTTCTTTAATTGTCTCCAAATAAGAGGGGTCACCATGGGCACAAATATAGGATCTAGCTATTCAAGCTTGTCTATGGGCAACCTCGATCACCAGGTATAGAAATCCGTATGAAATAGAAGGTATGGTGCGCCCTTCCCATTGGTGTTTCCGATGTATATCGGTGATGGCGGCGGCATCACTGACATATCTGAGGCTGATCGGCCACGCTTCTTACACCATCGATAACTTTCACCGGGCCATCTAGTTCTCATTCGAGATTTCTACTTCTCATGTGAATTTCCTGGACATGTACATAACTATCCGACCCTCCACATCGATACAATACAAACCGACTGATGTTCATCATCTATACATCATCTCATCCCTTTGCCTGTTGCGATTCCCTACCATTCTCTCAACTTCTTCGTCTCCTGCGTCTGTGTTGTGGTGAGAAGGACTTTCTCGAGAAATCCCATGAAATGTTGCATTTTATCCGCTGTCGCCTATACCCCGACAAGTTCCTCATGTCTGCCCTATTTTGAACTGAAATCTGCTTCTGACATGGTCAAACGTGTTCTCACTTCCCACCCTCATAGCTCTGCTGTCCGGTATGCCTTACTCCGACACTTTTCTCTTCTCTAGTTGGATCCCAAGGCGAAGGAAGTGCTCTGCGACCTCTTCTGGTTGCTTTCACATGTGTCAAGAACCTCAGGGATCTGTACTGAATCTTCTGAAACCTGACGTTCCTAATCATTTTGGCACCATCAGCTGCAAATGTAAAATATAATCAATCAATAAACCCATAACCCTTCAGGGTCGTAGGGGTACCACATTGGATGCTTCAGCACACAGAGTTCTCCAGCGAATTCTATCCTCAGCGATGCGGATGAGAGTGGAAATATCTAGCCCTGTCCATTCCTTGATGTCTGTCCATGTCTTTATTTGTACTCCTCTGCTTCTTCCACCCTCGACAGTTCCCTGCAGTATTGTTTTTGACAAGGAATCGTGCCTGCATACATGTCCGAACCATGCTAGTTTTCGTCGTTTCACTATTGAAAGCAATGACTCCTGCACACCTGCACACATCTCTACTTTATTTCTTAATTACGTACACATTGGTCTTATGTTCCCTATAGGAAATTCGTAGAATTCTTCTGTAGCATTTATACTCGAAAGCCTGTAATCTTCGCTCCATGTCCGCAGTGAGTGTCCAACTCTCACAACCATACAACACAACAGAAAGCACCAGCGACCTATACAGTTTGATTTTCACTTCAACACTGATGTTGCTTTTCCAAATCAGAGTTAGCCTTGACAAGGATGCTAAAGCGATCCCCAGACTTATTTTTAGTTCTGCTTTGCATTTACCATCGCTGCATATACTGGATCCGAGGTATTTGAAGGTAATCACCTCTTCAAGCTTGTGTCCATTCATCATGATATTAGTCTGGTTTTCAGTGTCTCTGCTGTTTACCAAGATTTTGCCATCTTATAATACATCTGTGTCAATGTCACCCAGAGTCGATATGTCACATTTCCCAAAGCCACCTTCGCATTGAAGAGTGTTTCACATGCATGGCCCGCAACATCATGTATGTCATCTACGTCATCATCTACAAGCGTTACATCATGAAGTATATAGGTTAGACTGAAAGGTGGCTTGTAGACCGATGATGCGAACATCTGTACAACATCAAAAACCATTCCGGAACCCGTTTTCGACCACGTAATTGGCACGGGTTATCTTGGCGCCCAATATATTCAATTGACGGCCATTAATTCGTACATCGCCAATGACAGAACCCTCCCGCGCTTGAGAACTGCTAAATATATCAATTTTTAACGATTGAAACTTTCGGGATTAATGACCAGCAATCGTATGAATGTTAGCACGTTGTTCCGTTATTTCTCTGTCTTGTTTCACGTGTATGTGGATGTGTTTTTAATATCTTCTGTTTGTGTTGTTTCCCCTCTAACCAAGTTTCATCCTTTTCGGGTTATCTTAACATTTAGCTCTTTATTGTGAACCGTCAATAGTGCAGTTTTTGCTCGTCATGTTATGTTTTGTTTATGTAGTCCTTATAATGATCTTACGATTTTTCGATTTGTGTGTTATGTCTTTCCAGTGATTAGCAAAACCTCATTACTCTTTTCTAACCTTTGCTTGTTGGATTTCAATTTTGCTAAAGTGAGTACATATTATCGGTTGAAAAGGGCGTACTTCACAATAAGAGGTGCATCTTGTCGTTGTCATGTGACGTATTCCTTCCAGAACGTTGTCTTCCCAATGAACTCTCTGAACCTCTCTCTGTCTTGGGCGATGTGGCTTGCATTTTCTAGCGATGTATTCATGTTATCTTTAATGTCGTCAGTCCATCGTCTTCTTGGTCTGCCCCTTCTCCTCTTCCCATGTACTCTTCCCTCCATTATTTGTCTTTCTAAACAGTTATGTCTCTTTATATGACCAAACAGGCGTAGTTTTCTTTGGTGCATCTTACGTAACCAAAAATGTGTCTTATTTAGCCGGAGATTTATTATCGGTCTTACTCTGTGCTCTACGAATTGTGCATATATTTTCCCTATGTGGCTGAGCAGAGATATGCGTCTGTATATCTCACACTATCCTTTGTTGCCATTGGTGTGCATATGAGTACACTTATTGTTCTCTGCCAGTCATATGGTACTTGTTTTTTCTGACCATTCCTCTGTGAATATTGTTTTCAGTCACCTTACTAACCAATGAATGTCACAGAAAAGTCAAACTTTGTCACTTGGAAGGATTATTTCCTATTGAGGTAACACAACGGATCACTGAAGATAAATCATGACCCGGTCACAACTCTTGTCTGATTTAAATGATATTTTATTTCATTGGGCACACTTTATAGCCAGCCAATGAAAGTGGTGCTCATAAGTTGGAACTATCAGTAGTGGTAACTCTGATGTGGATACAAATAGATACACGTACCTTCAATGCCATGAAAAAATATTAACATCTAAACAAGTCACAAATAAAAATTAGAAATAGAATATGCTACAAATATTCAGCGCTTATATATGATTCAGAAACAGGGATACAAAACCGAAAACTGAATGATACATTTTAGATGTGGAAATATAGAAGAATCGGGAAAATTTCATGAAAGGAGAAGAAAACAACGATCTTCTGACAACACTTCCCATGAAAGAAGAAATGGAAACGATTTGAACTATTGAACGAAATTAAATTCAAACAAATAAAACAGTTTTCCATATTAAAAGACATGACACATTGTTGAATACGTTACTTGAAGGAAGAGTCGAGAACGGTAATCACGAGATAGGAAGAAATACAAATGGGAGGGAAACATCCTGAGATGGACATATTGCAATTTTGCAGTGTACCTCCAAGGCAAGACTCAGACGATGTTGGAAGTTTTTCGCAGGCAAAGTTCGATGCGAAGAGTACGAATGATGATGATGGTTTTATAAATATGTGATATTTTCTTCACTTAGCAAGACCATGATAGTATGTGATTGCTCACTCCCTTCCTGGTTCCAGTATGACCCAAAGTCTATCTACTTGTGTACGACAACGACATCCTCTGGGCAACGATTCCGGCTGACAACATTACTGCTGGTGGAGATAGGGTAAGATCGTCTTACGATAATGAAACTAACGAGTTGAAAAGGTGCCACATTGGCTAAGGGCGTATGATAGATGATAAGTGACTAGGGACTGACGGCGAAAGGGACGGATAATTACTAAACGTACTTACAATGTCTGGAGACTCATGTTGATCACAAACAAGTATGAAATGTTTGGAGGGGTGTACACTCGGGATTACAATGACATATTTTTTACCAAAGCGAAAATATTACTGAGCATATGTTGCCGGAAACGACAAGAACAAGATTGTTTTGGAATATCCGTTGTCAATGGAATACACCCCCCCCCTTTTTTTTTCTCCCACTTTTTTCTGTTTAATGAGTAATATCACGAGTTCATTATGTAATATTGCGACCTTCGTCATTTATAAGACCTATTTCCTAATGGTAAAGCAGCATTCTAATATGACTCATTAAATTGTGTCCGTGATTTTCATTGGCTGTTGACATAAAGTATAATCATAGTTAATTAATTTACTCGTTTCGTGCCGCAGGCAGACGTTTTGATTCTTCATGTTCTACCGTCAGCTGCCTGCAGTTTTAATTATTATATGGTCTTGCAGCCTGGTATTTCCCCTTCTTTAAGTATGGTGTTTTTTAGCGTTGCTTTAGGTCTCCCTAGTTTTCTTTTACCCTCAGGTGTCCACATAAGGGCTTGTTGGTTTATTCTGCATTCAGCGAGTCTTAAAATGTGACCCAGGTATTTCCATCTGCGCTTTCGTATGGCGTTTGAAACATATTCGTGGTGTGTTTTGTTTCTTAAATAACTATTTATGACAAAAACGCTCTATTTTATGTTCATCATTTTCGGAGACATTTGTTTTCGAAGCTGTTTTTGTTTTGGTCTGTTGTTTGAGTTGATTTCAAACTTTCACTTCCATTCGTTAATACTGAAACAATACAGGAGTTGAATAGCTTTCGCTTGGTTTTTTTTTCCCTAGATCTTTTGATTTCCAGATATTAGTTCATTTAGTGAATTTGTTATCTGTAACTGCTATGCGTGTATTTATTTATTTCATTTAGTCTCCGTCAAAAAACATTTTTCACTATATTTGTTTATATATCCCTATATTTGTTTGTTTACTGAGATTTTACTTGTTGAACTGGTAAGTTCCATGATTTGTGATCTGGAGGCGAATTTGATCTGCGAGTGTGACCCATTACAATTACAAGAATAGTCAAATTAGTCACTTCGGAAGGTTGTTTTACCTTTATGAATAGTCCAATATATATATATTGACAATCATGGTAGCATTTTTTTCATACTCAACAGGAGCGCTCATGTGAGTCTCTCATCATTTATACAGTCCGGCACAATGGTATGCAAGAACTAGTTTTGTATCTCTGAATATCGCAAGGAACGATGCCATGCAGAGATGGCTTAGTTAACATAGAAAACTTAAAATTAGTAAGTGAGGAAGGGGTTCTGATGTTTAAAAGAATTGCATGAAGTGCGTAAGAAATAGTCTGTCTACACATAAACTCGGTTGTCCAAAGTCTACCTATACTATCTATTTATAAACTGTGACCTTTGTTTGTCTTGCGGAGGCAGGGTTAGAAGAGTTCTCTGGAGATGGCTTTCCTGTGTACTACTTTTAAGCTTTTTCCTGTGGTTTCTTTGTTTTATGTGATCCATCTTTTACATTGTCTACCTCTGGCATTATAGCTGTTATGTCTATATGTCTTGGCCATCTCTGGCATACTGTCTATTGGTAGTATGGAATCGTGTGAAAACCACTTAATCTGTTGTCTTTTGATGAATTCCAATACTGGTATTGTTTTGGTTATCTGTCTGATATTATCGTTTTCTAATTTTATCTCTTAGTGACACTCCGAGTATTCTAAAAGTCATTTCTGCTGTCACTATTTTTCTTTTGTCCTGTGCTATCATTTTCCAGGTTTGGCACTGCTATCACAGTGATGGGGTAATCAGAGTTATGATGTACGGGATTATCCCCCACCCCCTCTTTTCCAGATTTCTCCAGAAGATAATTTTCATTGTGTGAATTGTGCGAACGTAAAAGTCTGATCAACCTAATTCAAAGAGAAATTATCAAAACTGAATATAGTCTGTACTGTCTGAAGAATACTTTGGTGTACATCAACAATTTCACACAATAATTTTAATAATACATGTACAGCATATTGTATTTGATGTTATTTATTGTTACAGTATATACTGGTGTCCAGATATCCTTCTTTCCTCTGTTTAATTTGCAATCTTTGCTAGTTTCGCAGGGTCGTCCAATAGAATATTTTATAGCAAAATGACAGGTAAAAAAAAACAACTGTCAACATTGGCAAAGTCCTAAAAATTGTATACAAACTACTGAACATAAAATACAGTGATTTTTGGTTTAGAGAAATACAATGGAAATCTCTTATTCTAATAATTTCATCTGAAGTATTATGTTGCATTTTGTTGTTTGATGTGTATTGATAATATTTATGACATGAATAATCCCACAGAAATATCAGTATTTGTTGATACAACCAGACATTTCCGGTAGACGACAATTTAAATAAAAAATATAGAAACAAATACATTAACAAATTGTTTTTCAATATATAAAAATATTTGGAATATATTTTATGGATTCAGTAACATTTAAAAATGGCAAATAATTGGACAAACGTGTCTTTGAATTGACCAACATGGCAAGCCTGATATACACGGACTATAAATACCTTTTATCTTACCTTCACTTAGTAGTTTATGTATGATTTTAGTTGAGAGTTCCAAGCTTGATAAAGACATTTTAATTAAACTTTCACTATTATTGTTAACATTTACATGTTGTTTAAATTATTTACCCTGAATTACGTTTTTGTTTAATTTATTCTAAGTTACTGGTAACTAGTTAATTTGTAAAATATTTTATGTTCATATAGATAATAACATGAAGATTATCTACGTTACTGCATCCAGGAAACTCGGAACAAGGAATGAAGAGGAAAGAGACGCCGGGCAATTTAATAATATCATCAAAGCAATTCCACATTTCAGGTAAACAAGGAATTAGTGATGAACTTAACTGCATACCAGCCAGATGCGTATACATGTTGAGTGAAGACATTATATATATATATATATATATATAATGTATATAAAATGTGACAATTTTATTTTGTATACTGTAGAACCCACACATGTTACCGTATACACATACAGCTAGATAACAGTTAGTTGAATGGGTGAACCTCTAAAATACACAGCATCACATGATCATCCAGGCATATGTAAACCTTTGATTCCTTGTACATACTGTGAAAAACCTTAATGTGACTCAGGTTCGTTTTGTGAGTCACATCCATCAGGGATCGTTGATTATTTTTCTTATATCACAACAATAATACTATCGTCTGGAAAGATGGAAAGGTGCATATAGATACTGTTGCACATTTCACTAGCTTTGCACTCAAGAACAAATGCAAGTATCTGGTTAACCATCCAATATATTAATTTCATTATTTTACACATGATGTTATATTTAATTAATTTAATATTTAGGAAAAATTATATACTTTATCTGTGAGCATTATTGTCAGTTTTTATAAACGAATGTAAACTTTCAATTCTTGTTTGTATAGGCCCTACTAATCATTGTGTATCAAGACATTTTACGACTTCAGACATTACGCCTACAACTTTAATCGCTGTCTGTTGTGCGTTCAATTGTACAAAATACTGGAGTTTCACACTTAAATCATGCCAATCGTATGATAAACCAATCATGTATACATGGGGAGCGGGGCGTCTTTTAGTTGACTATAAACAACTTTTAAAATGTGTATGTAATGTGGTGTGACAAGCAGAATTTATTGATATATATATATAATATATATATAAATATATATTTATAAATAATATAAAGTCTGCTTATATATATATATATGAGAACTTCCGGTTGCCGTAATGTGACAACGTGTTTCCATGTTTACATTTGTGATTTCTGGATTACGCGAATTTCAATGGTGTGGTTAGCGTATTACTGGTGACAGTGTGATGCCAAATTTAGTTCCAACCTGTAGGATCTGTGTTTTTTGTTCTTAAACGATTATAGGTGGAGTGTATTTCATTCAAGTTGCTCCGACTCGCGAACTCCCTATCTTCGATACAGACAAAAAATGGCGTCTCGACTACTCCAGTTAATGGCTACGTTCACAGCGTAGAATTTCTTCGTAAAGAGACAACCGTAAGTCAACAATAGGGAATGTCCATTCCTAGACAAAAAGTCTGTGACGGCACGCCAGACGGAGGAATCCAAATGGATCAACGGCTCAAACGGCGAAACAGCAAAGTGTGTGGCGCACAAGAGGCATGTTGTGGGCATAATAATGAATATTCGCTGGCCACTGTGGAAAAGACTGGGACCTTACCACGTACACCCCAAAGCCAAGCAACGGATAAACAACATCTAAAATTTAGGAAACAGCATATTAGAATAGGAACATGGAATGTTAGAACACTACACTAGTCAGGAAAGCTAGAAAATTTAATATTAGAGGCAGAATCATTAGATGTAGATATTCTAGGAATAGCAGAGACAAGATGGAAAGATGCTGCGTACACGAGAAAAGAAAATTTTAGTTTTATACATTCAGGAGGAGATTACCATGAACGAAGGGTAGGAATACTGATAAGGAAAGAAATAGAAAAATACATCAGCGGGGACTGGACATATAATGACAGAATGATGATGCTAAAGATCACAGCAAAATCGTTTGATCTGGCCATTATACAAACATATGCACCAACTACAGATTACACTGAAGAAGAAATAGAACAGTACTTTGAAGATCTACAACAACTACTCAAACCAGTAAAATCAACAGACATTTTAATAGTCATGGGAGACATGAATGCAAAAATAGGGAAAGGAAGACATAAGAACATTGTAGGGCAATTCGGACTAGGGACAAGAAATGACAGAGGCGAAAGACTTATACAGTTCTGTGAGGAGAACAATATGATAATATGTAATACATTCTTTGAACATGAAAATAGAAGATTATATACATGTAAAATCCCTGGAGACAGAAAGAGAAACCAAATAGATTACATTATGATCAACAAGAGATATAGAAATAGTGTCAAAAACATAAAAACATACCCAGCTGCAGATATCAACTCTGACCATAATCCAGTGCTGTGCAAAATAAATATCAAACTTAAAAAGATAGTAAATAGAAGAGTCCAAGAACCACAGATAGACGCATCAGCACTAAAACAACCAGACAAACAACAACAATACCTTGTAGATGTAAGGAATATATATGAACATCTAATGATAGAGTGCATGGAACAATACAAAAGGGAAAATCCAGAAGAGAAAATAGACAATAAATGGGACAGCCTAAAGAAAAGTATTCAAACATCAAATGAAAATTTACCAATAAGAAATACCAAGAACAAACAAACATGGATGGCAGATGAAATATTAGAGAAAATGACAGACAAAAAGAAATTTAAAAATACGCCGAAATACTCAATTATAGACAAGGAGAGACGTAACATGTGCAGAACAGCGAAAACACTATGGCTAGAAACAAAATGCAGTGAAATAGAGGAGATGTCCATATAACAGAAGACACAATTAATGCATAAGGAGATAAGGCTGATCACAAATAAGAAAAATCCTATAAATGGGGATGGCTGCATTAAAAATAAAAATGGTAAAATAATATTTGATAAAACAGAAGCACTCACAAGATGGGCAGATTATGTAACAGAACTGTTTGACGACCAACGGAACAAAAAACCAACACTACACAACAATGATGGACCAGCAATACTGAAATGAGAAGTAGAACACGAATAAATTCAATAATATGTGGAAAGGCTGCATGCTTGGACAACATAACAGCAGACATAATAAAAACTCTAAATGAGTTTGGGGTAGATAATATCACAGAAATTCGCAATGACATATACGAAACAGGCCACATACCTAAAGACCTAACATCATCAATATTCATACCACTACCTAAGAAACCCAGGGCTGTGGACTGTACATAATATAGAACAATAAGTCTAATGAGCCATCTAACTAAAATACTTCTCAAGATAATACATGAAAGCATTAAGAACAAGATAGACATGGAGGTCGGTGAAGAACAATTCGGTTTTAGGAAAAACAAAGGAACCAGAGAAGCTATACTGAGTATCCGGCTAGTGATAGATAAATATATAGAAGTCCAAAAAAGTATCTATATTTGCGTCATAGACTACAGCAAGGCATTTGACAAAGTCCAACATGAAAAATTAATCAAATGTCTTCAAGAAATAGGCATAGATGGAAAAGACATCAGACTGATTAGAAATATATATTGGGAACAAACTGCATCAATAAGGTGTGAAAACAGCTACTCACCGTACATAGAAATAAGAAGAGGGGTAAGACAAGGATGCATTTTATCACCAATCCTATTTAATATCTACACATAGAATATCTTTAAAAATATAGAAGAAATACCAGGACTCAAGATCAATGGGAAAATAATAAACAACATTAGATAAGCAGATGACACTTTTCTTTTAGCAGAAAGTAAACATGAGCTACAAAGACTAATAGATCAAGTCAATAAATCAAGTAATGAATATGGACTGGATATAAATATTCAATAAACAAAAACCATGATAATCAGCAAAGACACAGAAGAACAGGAGGTAAACATAAACATACAGGGAGAGAAACTACAACAAGTAAAACAGTATCAATATCTTGGACACATAGTCACAAATGATGGCAGATGTGAAACAGAAGTTAAAAGGAGAATAGGAATGGCTAAAAGTACCTTCAATGACATGAGGAAATTATTAATATCTAAACAAATTACAAACAAGTTAAAAATGAGAATTATAAAATTCTACATCTATTCCATATTAATGTATGGCGCAGAAACATGGGCACTAAATAAACAATTAGAAGACAAAATTGATGCCTTTGAGATGTGGGTATATAGAAGAATAGGGAGAACATCATGGAAAGAGAAGAAAACAAATAAAGAGGTGCTAAAGGCACTTAATATGAAGAAAGAACTACTAAGTGAAATAAAGATCAGGCAAATAAAATACTTTGCACACATTAAAAGACATGACACCTTATTGAACACCTTACTTGAGGGTAAAGTCAAAGGGAAGCGAGCAAGAGGTACGCAGAGATACAAGTGGGAGAGTAACATCACACGATGGACAGGTTACAGTCTAGCAGAGGGCACCACCAAGAAAAGAAACAGGAGATGTTGGAGATACGTTGCAGCCAACCTTCGTTGCGGAGACGGCACTTGATGATGATGATGCTATATATATATATATATATAACCGCATAATACAACATAACCGGAGACATAATATAAACCCTAAATGAATTTCGTGTGAATTTTATCACCGAATTTTGCAATGACATATATAAAACAGGCCACATACCTAAAATCTTAACATTATCAACATTAATACCACTATTTAAGAAGCTCTGGGATGTGGACTGTACACAATATAAAACAACATGACTTATGAGTCATTTAACTAACATACTTCTCAAGATAATACATGAAAGAATTAAAATCAAAATAGACACAGACATCGGTGAAGAACAATTCGGTTTTAAGAAAAACAAAGGAACCAGAGAAACTATACTTAGTATCCAACTAGTTATAGATACATATATAGAAGTCCAAAAAATATCTATATTTGCTTCATACAATACAGCAATGCCTTTAACAGAGTCCAACATGAACAATTAATCAAATTCAAGAAATATGCATAGATGGAAAAGACATCCGACTGATTTGAAATATATATTGGGACAGACTGCGTCCATAAGGTGTGATAACAGCTACTCACCATATATATAGAAATAAGAAGAGTAAGACAAGGATGCATTTTATCACCAAGCCCATTTAATATCTACACAGAGAATAGAACGTAGGACCATCTCTGGAGAAGGATACTATTTGCTAAGCTCATACTCTGAGCGTCGACACACACATAAAACAGTGACAATTAGCCTATATCATTTAATAATGCCGTTGAGGTTTCATGATTCTTGATTATAAACTAGGATCACAGCATATGGGGGACTTTCATAAGTGCTGCGCTCACCGTTCCAGCAGCCATCGCTGTGTATATAGACTCAGAGTCCCGGGCAGGTGTTGATTGCGTGATTTACGGGGCATTCCCAAAAAATTACTTTTTCTTCTCTCCCCATTAAATACTCCCATTTCTGACTGTCTCTGTATATGTACGTTCTCAGCCTCATTGTCATCATCTTCATCTTGAAATGAAATTATTACTGCCGTGATCTGTGCTGTCCTTTCATTGTTCTCAGTATGTTGTCTTATCGTCTCTCTCCCTTCATCTACCTTTTCTTGTCGTTCTCATTGGCCATCCCTCCGATACTCGGACCAGACTGACTAGCTAACTGCGTGTCGACAGTACCTCTGCATGCGTTGACGCAGCGGTTTTGTAGATATTGAATGTCTCTTTTGCAATTAATTATATTTCCATCAGCTGTCTTCATTTTCATGGACACCATCCCCAAAAGATTTAGCTAGAATCAGCACGAGCAACTGTATTTATGTTTTCATAGTGCATCACAAGGATGTACATTTGGGATCCCGGCTATCTGCTAACCCTAGGTTCGCCCAGAGCAGTGATGTACCCTTTGCACCCCGTAACTCTCTCTATCTCCATGCTCATACTCGATGTGACAGTGGAGTATGCAGATGATTTCTCATCCAATTTCACACCGTTTCTGAAGGAAACAAAACCCCAACCGTTTTTATTTGTATTTCTGTTAACTGAGTCATGTGTGTATATAATTATGTCTTGTGGTTTCGAGTGTAGTTGGGCGATATCATGCACTGTAACCTGGGCCCTGACACCCGTCCATTTTCAACACGCATTATCTAGTTGTATTATTACTTTATTCGGTGATTTCTTCTAAATGTCTACCTCCACCCATTCAATGCCGTTTCCTATTTCTTCACATTCATATACTATTCACAGTGTGTCATCAGCCTTTTGTATCCATGATCTGCCACGCTTGTTTCGTTTTCCCTTTAATTCATCTAGACGTTGTTGTAATGGATGATGGTTGCATTCGGCTACTTTAAGGTGCTACCTAACCTGTACTACCTGATGCCACACTCTAATACTGGGGACATCAGGCAGAAATCGCATTGCTGAGATGGGTGTACTGGTGTACCCATAGTACCTCTCCTATTGCCTCATTCTGAGCCTTTTACAATCTATTGACTTTGGCCTGTGACGGTTTTAGTAGGCCGAGGCCATAATCTATGAAAGATATCACTATCACTTGTAGAAGCAGAAACATTACCCAATGCTGCATGTTGAAGATCGACATATCCCTGATAGCACTGATACCTTTTTTTTAGCCTTCTAAATAATATTTGTGATTTGTTTCTTGAATGAGAGACTTCTATCAAAGGTTATCTCAAAATATTTAATGTCCTGTTCTCTTTCAATGAATGAGCACATGCAACTGACAACTCGCAGTGTGTCACTGACGAGATTATTATTCAAGGAGTATCAGACGGCCGTAGGGGTTTGAGATGTTAGCGGTCTCACATTTCAGTAGTTCTGCTATATGAGGGTGGTACCCATTTCTTCTCCCTCACGTTCTTTACTTCCTGGATTAATTCGGTACTAATTAAGGTTGGGTCAATTCCGGAGCCGTTGCGATCTGGAAACACTTCCGCCTCAACTGGGGGATGAACCCTGAACCACTAATATGCGAAGCATGTGCGATAACCACAGCGCTACGCTGCCCCTCAACAAAAATGCATGTTGGGTAATTGTAAACCTGTTTTCTAAAATGACCATTTGATAAATAACTGTATGAGGGCAGTGTTAGAATGTATTAAATGTCACCACAATCATGTGATGTTTACTGTAGTTGCGCATCATTAAGGACATCGAGTAACACGATCAAATCATACCCTCAATGTATCCAACAATGACTGCCATCCCTTTTACCAACTAGTTGATGAGGAATGAAGCACTGAAATTTATGGAAGAAGAAGAAGAAGAATATGTTCGAGTATTTGAATTTATCAGAGTATGTGAATTGAAAGAATTAGAAAAAGTCATTGCGTAGTTGAAGGTGGACCGAACGAAAATTTCTCTGTCCATGTCAAACGGGCGTAAAAGACAACGAAAGAGAATCCCACAAGCAAAAGCTCAGAAGATGTCTCCGCTGTCACAACAATACAACTAACCACCTACCTACAAATTCTTAGCTGATGATTTATTCATATAGTAGTTGTTTTACCTTTCTGGAAGTCATACACCACTTTCTACATCTCTACAATTAATATTTCTACCTCGTTTGTGTAGGAACATTCTCCAATTATGAAATAACCCTGAGAGTTTAGTCTTCTTGGTGTGAAATAAAGCCCTTGTTAATTTAACCCCCCCCCCTCCCAATCACATCCTCACACTGTGCAACATAATACGCGAGAGTTTTCTTTATAATTTCTGGAAATCAAAACAAGAAAACATTAAACAGAGCATAGAACAATATATTGGCGGCATAATAATGTACACGCATTAAAAAAAACTAAACTAACACACCTTTTATTTATGATTTAATCTAATCAAGAAAAAGTATCATGTTATCTCATGAAGCAAGATATTTAGCGCTAACATAAATTTGTATTAATATTCATACCATATTCCTGAATAATGTATGCAGCAATATTAAGCTTAAACATACGGATATCTCGAAACTTAAACATGTATTTATGTTCAGATTTGAAGTATATTCCACATCATAGTAAGTTGATATATGTAGACATAACATATTTTACATATGTAGATCGGACCTCATAAAGACAATAATGACAAGACTGAAGGAATGACAACAAGGAAATGAGAAGAACTAGCTAAGGAAATTGCTCCGGGAAATTATATTATATATACACCAAATATAAAGACTATTCACGATATCATCTTCTAACAATACAACAAGACTACTGCAGCTGACAGCTAAACAGGGAAGGAAGTTCCCATCAACAAGTTAATTTTATCGTGAAGATGAAATCGTACCTGAATATAAACTTAGCAGTTTTTTTATAGTAAAGATAAAAACATATTTTAACGAAGTTGTGTGTGAAGTGGCACAATGTCACCAGACGAAAACACATTCTAGAAAACAACGTTAGTGTCTGGTATTCTTTAATATAGCTAAATATTATATAATTTTCTTCTTCTTGTGCGTTCACTCTCAATCTTCTGCATATTATTATCATGATATAATTTTGAGAACTCAATGCATTGCGTCGTGGTTTACAGATTAGGTGCGATATCTACGCCTTTCGGCGTGCACATGCTAATTCAGGTTCGTTTCTAGGTAACTTTGACTTTTTATGGATTGGGATAGCCGATTTAACCCAAAAATCTCATTAGTCGCCTGACACGCGCGGTAGGAAACAGTGTCACTATTCTTTGCTCCCGGTTCGGTTACAACAACAGATAGACGGCATGTGATGTTATTTCTATTTATTGTCATTTCCACGTGTGCCGTTAAGGAGGGGTTGGTGATGGAGTTGTCTGTCCTTAGCTATTTTCTGATGTTGGGCATGGTCAGCCCGTGTCTCTATAAGGTTTCATTGTGATATAGAACATGGTCAGTCCGTGTCTCTATAAGGTTTCATTGTCTCAACCACCTAGTTCCTGGTCGTCTTGACGTGAGATATTATGTTAGTCGTACGATTTTATATCAAGATAGCTTTGTTTTATTCCATGTGTGAACTTAGCGCATGCATTAATAAATTTATTCTTACCTTTATGCTTACAACCAATCGAAGTTCGATGTGTTGGGCCATTGTCAAAAATAAAACTGCCACATAACCCATATCCGTTATCTGAACAACATCAGATATATTTTAATCATATATAGTGAGAGATAACTTCATGGAGAATTACTAATGGAAGGCACGTTTGCTGGCAGCAGGGGTAGATGGCCTAATATCGACGATTGGTAAGATCAATCTCAAATAGTTAAAACGTACTGTGGCGATGGCGCTCATCCAGAATCATGAGAAGTTCAAATCACCCATAAGGAAGACTGCAATCCGAATAGGTGCACATTTAGAATATGACACCACTGTTGTCTGAGTATCAATCAGCACGGCGGGAATAGGTTATTAAAATCACTAGACACAAGAGTATAGTCGGTGTCCGTATCGTGACAGCCTGATGTTGGTGATAGTACGGGTATGAAAACACATCTCCTGTAGATTAAACATTGTCTTAGCAAATTTAATTTTCAAACTACATCGAAGACACTTCGATCATCCTTTCGATTTTAACACACATACAGTCTGGGCAGACGGACTGGAATAGATACACTATTTTCTGAGTCAGATCCAACAATGATTCTTCGCTGTAGTTTCAATCGTTTCTATACGAAAGTGAGAATTTTATCCAACAGAAGTGTCATATACGAAACTGGACAGTTTATACAACCTAAGTGTCACTGTTAAATTTCTATTTGAAGAATACCCAAATGAACATGTTGGTAACATTACAAGCCATGGCCTCGAACTTCCTAATGTGATCAAAGTTGAGTTTCACTCACAGATATGCTTAATATGGCTAATTACGTGGCTATCGACATACATGTCTGCTAGCTGAATTAATTTGGACCCTGTTCGTACATTAAATAAAATATTGGTGTACCTTTAATTTGTCGCTATTTACATACTCGGAGTCGCATTCCAGGGACTAGACAAAGTCAACCAGTAGATTTCACGCTAATAGGAAACTAGTTTATGTTTACGTTTTAGTTGACATGTCTCCTATAAGACAAAGGTCGCGCTAGTTGTTACGCTGGCCGTTTAAAGTTACGTTTATCCATCTACCCTTCACGTATTTTTATGCTACAAGCACCACTGCTACGTACATAAATACATGATACTCAACCGTCGCAGTCGACAGAAAGAACATAAACTCAACCGTCGAAGTCGACAGAAAGCACATCAACTCAACAGTCGAAGTCGACAGAAAGAACACCAACTCAACCGTCGAAGTCGACAGAAAGCACATCAACTCAACCGTCGAAGTCGACAGAAAGCACATTAACTCAACCGAGATGGTCATCAAGACTGGTGTGTATCCGATTGTGACTAATATGTCATATATGTCTCTGGTATGTGTTTTACTTCCACAGGCTAAACATATGTGTGTCTGGGAAATACGTTCACACACTAAGCATATGTGTGTCTGGGAAATACCTCCTCACACTAAGCATATGTGTGTCTGGGAAATACCTCCAAACACTAAGCATATTTGTGTCTGGGAAATACCTCCACACACTAAGCATATATGTGCCTGGGAAATACTTCCACACACTAAGCATATGTGTGTCTGGGAAATACCTCCAAACACTAAGCATATATGTGTCTGGGAAATACCTCCACACACTAAGCATATATGTGCCTGGGAAATACTTCCACACACTAAACATATGTGTGCTTGGAATTTACTTCCACACACTAAACAAATGTGTGCTTGGAATTTACTTCCACACACTAAACCACTAAATATATGTGTGTCTGGGATTTACTCCCACACACTAAACATATATATGTGTCTGGATGTGCGTCCACACACTAAACATATGTGTGCTTGGAATTTACTTCCACACACTAAACATATGTGTGCTTGGAATTTACTTCCACACACTAAACATATGTGTGCTTGGAATTTACTTCCACACACTAAACATATATATATGTGTCTGGATGTGCGTCCACACACTAAACATATGTGTGCTTGGAATTTACTTCCACATACTAAATATTTATGCGCCTCGGATTTAGTTCCACACACTAAATCATTAAACATATGTGTGTCTGGGATTTACTTCTGCATACTAAACGTATGTGTGTCTGGTATTTACTTCCACACACTAAACATATGTGTGTCTGGTATTTACTTCGATATGCTGAACATATGTATGGTGTCTTAACCATGCCTTTAAAATGCGTTTTCTTTTCTAATACTGTGCAGAAGCCAGTCGCCAGTTTGAAAGTCTCCAAAACAGCAGTTATTAATGGCAGACGGAGACCTTTCATGCGACCAGAAGACATGTCCTGCGTGTCTATACCTTAACTAGGATGTGGATATAGGTACAGATTTTTTTTTTAAAACCCAGTATCTTGCATTTTATTCAACCAATGGATTTTGAGAATTTTTCGACGGAAATGAATGAATATCTTAGTGTGGACGGACATGTACATATCATCGTCGTATGATGAAATTTGACACACAGACTTTAGTAAATATGTTTATCTCCATTCTACGTACATGACAGACGTAATTCCCGAGTCTTCTAAGTGCCAAAATGTTATCATAAGACGAAGCTGGAATTACATTTACCATGGACTTAAAATAAATGAAAGAAGACTCAGTAAACATATTATTATGTGCAAAGCAAAGGATAGTTGGTCGCCCAAAATAAACTACACAGAGAAATAATCGGGGAAATCTCAATATTGTGCATAAGCAATATAGAAGAACTTATGAGAATGCATTTCTTTCCCAATAATGGAATGAAATTACTACTACCCCTGCGAGGGAGAGGTGATGTCTACCGCTCTCATTTGCAGAGCCTCTGAAATGCGAGATCGCTAACATCTCACACCCCTACGGCATTAATAAATGCTATGGGTTACTTAACTTTTTTTAACTACTACCCCCATGTGTGCTATCTTCGACCCAAAATAAACTAATTAACCTCACACATACATATCCACTCGCATTCTTATATTAGTTCTGAAAATGTTTATATCTGGCAGATTATATCTATTTATTTTAGTTTGTCGTAGGGCGGCAACAAGTTAATGCGGAAACAAAATGTTATGGTGTTCCAGTTTCAAATATAATTTCTAAAATGTAATCACAGTAATTCTCATAGTAGGCCTATAGTAAATGACGTGTTTTTTGGGGTCTAATTACATAATGCAGTGTTTCTCAAAACGGTTGATATCGAACTGGTAATACTTGATGAATACAACTAATTTAATAACAAAGAAATCGCAAATTATAGGACTTTCATAATTTCTTAATCTCTTTCTATATATGTGTATAGCTGTCTGGTGTTCCATGACAGATCCAGTATTCAATGGAGGTGTCTTGACTGAATACGGGGATCCTTGATCCAAAGCATTCTCCCACAAAATTACACATCAACTAATTTTTTGGGTGTGGCGCCATTAGTTAAATCATGCGAAAAAAATTACGTTTTTCTTGCGCGCCTGTGAGTAGGTAATCAGGTTACAACAGTAGAGATATAATTGTATCCCTCCGCAGGCTTCCCCTTTATCGTAGGGCACGCGTGAAAGATCAAAGTAACAAGAAAAGAGATTTGATTTGTTATGTAGGACAGGAGTGTTCTGAAAACATGGGACAATTTCATTCACAACATATATTATTTCAACAAACAAGTGTGTAAGGTTGATGAAACCCTTAGGATGGACATAATCAACTTCACATAGTTGCAACTGTTGATGTGTCTGTGAATTATTCTGATATCGTACGTTTTATTGGAAACAGATTTATTGGAAAATCTGTCAACAGACATTAACCATTGCAACTTTAGAGTACTTAACAAATATAGACGTATTAACTAGAGTGAATGCTAGCTACCCTGAATAGACCTGCGAACTTATCAACGTGTAAATAGTAACTGACATAGATATAATTGATGGTTGAAAAATGTCTAGGGTAGGAACGCTGGCAATATACATGAGATTCTTCTTTCGTTTACTTAAAATACGTCTATAGCTGTAATGTTTTCTTTTCAATACATGTAGGTTTTTTATGTTTTTTTTTGTTTTGCAGCTCCTTCAAGTATTCATAGAGCGTTGAGTCTACTGTTGTATTTCTATGGAACTAATTCTATCACAGTCTCTCTCATAGTCAGAACATTCTTGAAGTTTATGTTCTGCAGTTTGTAGAGCATGTGTACAGATATTTGCTGCTTTTCTTGAATTGTGTGTACATGTGGCAGCAGAGTCGGCTGTGTCCTGTTCTGATGCGTGAACTATTAATTTCGTTATGTGATGTCATTTTGTAATGGTGTATATATATTTCCTGTTAAATTTAGACTGATAAACAATATTTATTAGGAACAAACTGCATCAGTAAGATACGAGAGTAGCTGCTCAACATGCATTGGAATAACCTTCACCAGTAAGATACGTGAGTAGCTGCTCAACATGCATTGGAATAACCTTCACCAGTAAGATACGTGAGTAGATGCTCAAAATACATTGGAACAAACTGCATCATCAAGATACGAGAGTAGCTGCTCAACATGCATTGGAACAAACTGCATCAGTAAGATACGAGAGTAGCTTCTCAACACGCATTAGAACTAACTGCATCATCAAAATGCGAGAGTAACTGATCAACATGAATTGGAACAAACTGCATCATCAAGATACGAGAGTTGCTGCTCAACGTGTACTAGGATAAAAAGAGGAGCATTTATTCAGCTTATGTAACTAGAAACAATGTTCAAACAGACACAAAATAGATTTCGGGGATAAAAAACAGTGGCTAATTAATAAACAACTTAAGATATAAATATGACACATTCCTCCTGACAGAATGTGAACCCTATAAGGAACCCTTTCTCAAGATCACGTAGAGAAATCATGCAATGACATTCCAGAACACAAAATGATTAGTATCAGCACAATAAAGAAAGAACAAACATTAAACATAAAATGCATGGAAAGATACTAAAACAAGTGAATCATTACCTGTATCTTGGACAAATAATCATAAGATATGGAAGATGTGAAACAGAAGTATAGGTATAAGAAGATGACTAAAAAGTACTTGCAATTAAATGTGGTAAATATTAACATCTAAACATATCGAATTAAACTAAACATATCGAATTAAACTAAACATATCGAATTAAACTAAACATATCGAATTCAACTAAACATAAGAATTATTTAATGTTACATCTACTCTATATTATTGTTGGGTTAGAAACATGGAAAACAAATAGAAAATATAATTGATGCATATGAGATGTGGATATATAGAATAGAGAGAGATTCATGGAAAAAGGAAGAAAATACGCAAAGATGTTCTGACAACATTGAATATGATATAAGGACTATTAAAATAATTAAAAGATGTGATATTAAAAATATTTTGGACATTTTAGAAGGCATGTAATCTTGTAGAATGTAATACTTGATTGTAGAGCCGTGGGGGTCGTGGCTGGCAAAAATATTTCGATAGACATGCGAATGGTAAATGATATTATCTTAAATATCATCATCATGAGATGAAAATAACACATTCTAGCAGATTGTACTATCGAGACAAGATAGGAATCTGGTTGTCCATTTTGCCAACCGACGTTGCGGAGACTGACGATGATGCATGCTTTTATAATTTTTTTCCCGTTATCTCATTGACATATGAGAGAGTGATGACCAAATTATAAAATGCAATGATGAGGAAACTTTGCAAAAGCACATCAATGCATTGCTGTTAACATGTCAGAAGTACAACAAGAAAATTATTGTACAAAAACAGAAGTTATGAAAATTAACAAGTCTTCAATGCGAATGGATATAATAATAGATAACACTAAAGTGAAACAAGCCAAAGCATTTAAATATCTAGTCAGAATTTTTTCCGAAGATGGAAGACTAGAGAGAGAAATAGAAACAAGGTGCCAGAAAGCAAACACAGTGACTTACCAACTTTCACCAGTACTTCCCTTCTTCATCCAAAGATCAAGATGGAAACAAAAAACAGATAATATCTGCAATTTGTGCTCCATCACTGTGCTACCAATGTCACACATGGCATTTAACAGCTTCGCAGCAGAGAAAAATCGTCACGTGAAATGAAGTGTCTGAGAAAAGCTACAATGGTTACCAAACTAGATAATATAAGAAATAAAGAAATTAGGAAAAGAAATGGTATAATATCCTGTATTGAACATATTGAAAGACAACAAGTAAAATGGTTCGGTCACCATATGAGAATGAGGCCAAACCAAATACCAGTAAGAGCATATAACAAAAGAATATCCGGGTGTAAAGCCAAAGGTAGGCCAAGAAAACGGTGGATAGAAAACATCAAGATAGCCTTGAAAAAAACATGGACTAAATTCAACCTCGGCAACACATCTAGCCCTGGAACGACAGCTTAAGCTCCCACCCCTACGCTTAACAGCAAGTGTGTTTCTGATCAACAATCATTCACATGGGGAAAGGCAATAACAATAGATAGATGACAAAATTACATGTGAGAGATGACAAAATTGTATGTGAGAAATGACACAATTCTATGTGAGAGATGACAAAATTCTATGTGAGAGATGACAAAAATATTTGTGAGAGATGACAAAATTATATGTGAGAGATGACACATTTCTATGTGAGAGATGACAAAATTCTATGTGAGAGATGACAAAATTATATGTGAGAGATGACAAATTTCTATGTGAGAGATGACAAAATTCTATGTGAGAGATGACAAAATTATTTGTGAGAGATGACAAAATTATATGTGAGAGATGACACATTTCTATGTGAGAGATGACAAAATTCTATGTGAGAGATGACAAAATTATATGTTAGAGATGACAAATTTCTATGTGAGAGATGACAAAATTATATGTAAGAGATGACAAATTTCTATGTGAGAGATGACAAAATTGTATTTGAATGCTCCTCAAGACTCCCATACAACCTTACGTGAATATATGTCTCTGTGGGCCACTGCTCCACCCGCAGCTGGTTTAGTCTGATCCTGTATTGCAGACTATGCTCTCATTCTGCGGTCTCTCCTGCCTACCCATTTAAACACAGAGGTGATGAAAGCAGTTTTAGTTTAAGTGGCTGTCTAGTCTGTTTATCATATTCTGATCGGAAGATAATAACTTGCTCAGCTCTTTCAAGATAATGATATATGTTTTGTGTGTGGTCGACTTTTCCAATAAAAGCATAAATAATAACAACGTAAGCATGGATGAAAAAGGTTGAAAAGGAAGGAGACGAGGACTGATTTTATTGTACTTGCTATCACCATATGTACTCCATCTGTCTAAGCAATGCTGCACGCAACCTGAAAAAAGTATCACTTATAGGACATACCTAAGTAGAATTGATGATAACAAGAATGATAGTAATGTAATGTTGTATGATTGCAATAAAACGTGGATGACAACAATGTAGGCATGAATTATAACAATGCATGCGTGGGCGATAACAATAATAATTTGGTTACTTTACTATTTGTTCATTAGGTTACTGCGGCACCATCCACTTTGTCGGACACCCTCTTACCATTTGGTTATTTATATTTACCTATTTAACTCATTTTGCTTTACTATTTGTTCATTAGGTTACTGCGGCACCATCCACTTTGTCGGACACCCTCTGACCATTTGGTTATTTATATAGCGATAACAATATAAGCGTGGAGGACAGTAATCTAAGTTTGTATGCTAAAATGTAAGCATTATTAACAACACCTTAAGTATTGGGTGATATATTGTAAGCGTGGACAACATTCATGTAAGCGTAGTTGACAATAATTATTGTAAGCATGGATGTTAACAATGTAAGTTTCGATGCTAGTAATGTCAGGGTGGCATGACCAGGGCCGGCCCTAACAATTGAGGGGCCCAATGCGAAACGGATTGAGCGGGGCCCAGTATGGGTAGGGAAGAGGATAGTAAAATAAATTCTAATATGAGTTTATGGGCCTATGACGTGCGGGGCCCACTGCGACCGCATAGGTTGCAATGGCCTAAGACCGGCCCTGGGCATGGCAGTGCATATGTTGCTGACAACGTGATAAGCGCGAATGAAAACTATTAAGCGTGGATAAAAACAATGTAAACATGAATTACATAGAAGTAAGCATGAATAAAACCAACGTACGAATGGATGACAACGTTGTAAGCATGAATAAAAACAATGCAAACATAAATTGCAACGATGTAAGCATGAATACAAACAATGTACATATGGATGATAGCAATGTAAGCATGAATAAAACCAATGTACACATGGATGACAACGTTGTAAGCATGAATGAAAACAATGTACACATAAATTACAACGATGTACTCATATTGTGATACATTGTCGTAGACCTATCACAGTTATCCAGTTGTTAATTTTTGCCCTTTCTCAGTTATTGTTATTCAAGGAAATATCATTTTTAGTCATGATTATGTCAAGATCGATAATTAAGGAAACATTACTGAGCAGGACACAATAATAGTTGCAAATTAGTACTATCAAATCAAACAAACATACACAATCTATGTATGCACAGTTGTCTCCTATTGTTACCAAATTTCCTTTTTTACAAGATATGCGTCATAGTGTATTTAGCATAATACATTGTGAATTTTGTGCTTGCTTGCTAATATATACAATAAGAACAGTTCAGAGTGGATTTCATGTTTCACATAGCGAATAATTCCGTGATTGAGTTTCACGAATTGAGTTTACACCACACAGCTGGGTCCCTGAACTGCGTAGTCAGACAGGCAAGTACAAGGTTTTTGATGGTTAGTTTTTTTTTCTAAATTCTTGTTCAAGGGTTCCCAACCCATGGATCGAGACCATAAGGTGTCGTTTTATTTGGTATCTCCGGATGAAACAGTTAATTTGATACGCAACCGCCAGATGTGAGGAAATCATGTCATAGCAGTCCAACTATTGTAATATTATGCGCAGACCGATGTAAATCTGTTTTATGATTTGCGCATGTACAGTGGCGCCACATACATGTGACTTGAAAAACAGAAATAGCTGACCAGTCGATGTTAAAATGTGTAATGTTCTTCTTCTTCTTCTTTCGTTCACTTGAAACATGTCTATATCTGTAATTCTGTCTCCTTAATAAAACTCACTGTCTTTTGTAGTTCATACAGTGTCCCATAGAGCTTTGATTCCAGTGTTGTTTCCTCTGGCCAATATGTCTGCCTCAGCGTTTCATGCTCAGAACACTCTTGAAGTATATGTTTGGCACTCTGTGCTGCCTGTCCACATGTACACATGGCCGTGTTGCCAATCTTTAACTTTGTATACATGTGACTGCGGAGTCGGTTGTGTCCTGTTCTGAGACGTAGAATTATAACTTGTTCTGATCTGTTCATATTGTGATAGTCATCTTGTGTTGGTGTTTGTGGCTTTCTTATTGACTTTATCATCTGTTTTTTCTGATGGTAGGTGATTGGTATATCTGGTTGGTCTTCGGCAGCACCTTCCTTAGCCAGTTGGTCTGCTTTTTCATTCCCTGGTATTCCACAGTGAGAGGGTATCCACTGCATGGTTACCCTATACTGGTAAGACAATTCGCTAAGTAGTTTTTTAAGTCTGTTAGTTTTCCAGACTGGAGAGCTTGAAGCACTGACCTTGCATCTGTCAGGAATACCACAGGCTGTAGGTCAGAGTTGGAGTTCAGCAGTTTTTTAGCTGCCACACTAATTGCCTGGATTTCTGCATCATAATTATTGCAGAATTTTCCTGTCGGTGTTCTGATTGTATCTCTAGGCTTGTGTGGATATTCTATATATACACCTGCACCTCCATTCCTCACAGCATTCTGTGCTGACCCATCTGTGTACACTCTGACCCATATATCCTGTGGATATTCCTCATCCAGGAAACTGAGGGTGAGTGTCATTCGCTGCACACTGTTCTGTTCGTCCTCGCTTAGTATTCCTTTCACATGGGTCTGAATGTATATTGGCATTCCATGGCTTTCACTCCACGGGGTTTGTTCTGGTACAGACCTTAAGGGGCTGTCAACTTCAGGCAGGTCTGTAAGTTGTCTACGGAGTCGTTTAGCTTGATGAATAAAGCTGCTCCTTTTCAGTCGTCCCATTGCTAGATTTTGGAATCTTTCCTTCATTGGATGACTTGGCATACACTGAAACGTTTCTGCTTGAATTAGTACTTTTGTGTCTCTGCGTTCGCCAAGTGTTTGCATTCTTCCCATTTTCTGCATCTCTGCTATGGGTGTTGATTTCATTGCTCCCAACATTATTCTAAGTGCCTGGTTTTGCACTTTATCTAGATCTTGTAATGTGGTGTTTGATGCAGGACACCACGCAGCTGAACCGTATTCCAGGTGTGGTCTTATGCCTTGCTGGTAAACTTTACTGAGTATATTTCCACTGGCTCCCCATGTGGTTCCACTTAGTTTTCTCAGGATAGCTAGCTTCCTCCTGGCTTTTGTTGTTGCTTTGTTTATGTGCTGCTTCCATGTCAGCTTATCATCAAAAGTAACTCCGAGGTATGTGGGTTGTTTGTCTTCTTTCAAGAGCTCTCCATCTATCTTGATATGACCAGCTTTTTGTTTTGGTGAGAGGGTAAAGAGTGTAGTGCTGCACTTATCTGTGTTAATGCTGACGCACCATCTATTAGCCCATAAGGTTAGGGCATCGATAGCTCTTTGTATTTGTTTAGTGGCCACTGTTGCATGTTCTTCCGTGCACCAGATCACCAGGTCGTCAGCATACATTGCCACTTTAATCCCGTGTGGTAGTTCAGCAACTAGGTCATTGATGTAAACCAAGAAAAGTGTGGGTGACAGGACTCCTCCCTGGGGGACTCCATGACGCAGTAGAACTTTCTTGCTCTTGCGACCATCTAATTGTACCCTGGCTCTTCTATTATGCAGGTATGCTTTTACCCATTTGTACATTCTTGAGCTAACCCTGCAATTTCGCAATTTCTTTAGGAGCCCTTCTTTCCAGACCTTATCAAATGCTTTCCTGAGGTCTATCCATGCTGCTAGTACAAGTTTCTTTTCTTGGAAGGCATCCTCAATCTCTTGGGAGAGGTAGGTTGCCTGATCTTCAGTAGAGTAGCACTGTCTGAAACCTGCTTGCTGTGATACCAAAAGGTTTTCACTTTCAAGGTACCACTGCATCCTAAGATTGATAATGCGTTCCATTGTTTTACATAGACAGCTTGTGAGGCTGATGGGCCTGTAGTTGGAGACTGTGTTGCCATCTTTTCCTGATTTGAGGAGTGGTATCATTATTGCTTCTCTCCAAGCCTGTGGTACATTACCTGTGGACCAGCTTGTGTTAAAGATCTGCAGTAGCTTTGCTCTTGCTGCACTTCCCAGGTTTCTAATCATTTCATTGGACACTCCATCAGCTCCAGGGGACTTTTTCATTTTCAATTTGGATATTGCATGCTCCAGTTCTCTCATTGTGATTGGTGCCTCCATGACTTCAGGTATAGGTTCACCTTGTCCAATGTTTTGCTGGTTCTCTCGAACCTCATGTTGTTTGTCTGGGCTGACTTTGACGTTATTGTCTTCTGCAAAGGAATCTGCAAAGTAATCAGCTGCATGTTTACCTGTTAAAATGTTTCTATCTTTATAAAGTGTGATCCTGGTATTTCTCCCTGTACCTTCATCATTTAGTTGTTTTACAAGTTTCCATAATTTCCTAGTATCTCTTTCTAGGTTCAGCGACTCTGTTTTTTCTTTCCAGCTGCTCCGTCTGGCTTGTAACTTGGCTCTTTGAAATTTAGCCTTTGTTTGCTGATATTTGTTGTGATGTTCTTGGCTAGGTCTGTTCTCAACCTGCTGTCTAGATGTTTCCATCTCATTTTGCAGCTTTTCCAGTTCATCATTCCAGTAGGGTTTGTAGTTTTTGCGTGCCCCCCTGGGTATGGTTTTACTAGCAGCATGTAGTATACATCTATTAAATTCACTCACTGCTCTATTGATGTCTTTGTCCAAGTTCATGTCCTTAGCTAGAACACTGGTTAAATGCTGGTACATTTTCCAGTCTGCCCTTTTATAGTTCCACCTAGTGAGCGTGCTGCTGTCCGTGGTAAATTCATTGTGGATTTCCAGAAATACTGGTCTGTGGTCACTACCTCCAAGCTGCTTTCCAACAACACGTGTGATGTTCCATTCCAAGCCTGGTGAGTGGAATGCTAGGTCTGGTGTAGAGGTGGTGTGCCATGCTCTCGAGTAGAAGGTTGGAGAGTCTGCTGGCTGGTTAATAAGGATGAGATTATTTTCATCCTGCCAGCTCTCAAGTTCCTCACCTCTCTTGTCGATATGATCGTAGCCCCAGCTCTGAGAGTGGCTGTTGAAGTCACCACACATCATAAGTCTCTCTTTGTCTGGAATTGTGTCTAGTGCCAATGGTTTATCATTTGGGCAGTAGTAGTTCAGGAAATGGATTTCTGCACTGTCTGTTTTTAGGTGGAGCATCTGGTATTCTGCCCCTTCCATATATACTTCAAGCTGACATGCGCTGATATTGTTTTTAACAAGTGTCAGAATTCCACCCTTTCGCCTGTCCTTTCGGTCAGATCGGTAGCACTGGTAGCCTCTGATTTTGAAGGCTATGTCACTGCTGAGGTGTGTTTCTTGGATACAGCATATGTTAACTTGTTCTTCACTGAGGACATTTTCAAGTTCCAATTTTGTCCTGTATCCATCTCTTTTACTGTTGACACCCTCAGCATTCCAGTGCATTATTTTTATTGGTCGTTTGTTTGTTTGGCCAGTAGCTCTATTCCCTTGCCTCCTGGCTCCTCGGGGCAATTGAGAAGGACTTCCAGTAACTGAGGTTGGGCCCTTTCGAGGTATAGGGCCCGGCACCGTCCCTGCCTGAACGTCCGCCACAGGGCAGGCACCATAACTATTTATAGATGTAGACATGTTTCCATTGTGTTTTGTGCGTGGCATCCTGATTATCTGTGCGCCTTTTGGCTGGATGCCTCCGTCTTCAGCACTCTGCTTACTAGGGCAGGACTATGGTCCTGCTCGAGTGGGACTGCCCGACCAGTCTTAGTTTCCAGCCCCTGATGGCTGAACTAAGCCCCATCACCTCTGCACGGTGCTGGTCTCGATGGAGAATGTGTAATGTAATCACGGTGTCTGTTATACTAACTAACATTATCCCTAAAGTATCCCGTGAAACCACCCCCTCTCAACAACCATACACCCTACTCCACAATGCTAGAATAATTCGAACACCAATCCTAATTCCCCCCCCCCTTTTCCGTCACAACAACTAAAACAAGCTGCTCCCCTCCAATCTATATTTATCAACTTTGTACCAAACACAACTTAATTTGTTTTTACAAGCCTATGATTTGTTCCGTTAAAACTTGGTCACATCTCGCAGACATGAATCGTTAACTTTAATAAATTATGATTCTAGTAAAGCAATATTCTGTCTAGTTTTACTCCCATTCGATTAAACATATACACTGTCTATAAGTCAAAGTGCACTGACTCCACACAGATCCGCACATAATACTCCCAAAACATATGACATAATGACACAACCAACGCAAATAAGTACACGGTGTTTTGCAGTAGTCCGGTATTTGATTAAGAGAGGATTTTTTAGGATCTGCATCAGAGATCTAAAACAAGAAACATATTGATTGTTGACAATAACAGGAAGTTATTATTACAGAAAACCAAACTAGGAATTTTGTTGTTTAATGATTTACAATTTCAATCTTGACGTCAAATATTTCGAAAGTTAAAATTATATTTTACCCAAAAAATATACTTTTGATATTTATTTTAACTCTAATATAAAACCTGTCTTACTTATATAATCACTGCTACTTGGGATATCAATTTCTTTCGTAAGATACTGGCATGTTTGTATTAAATATATACTTTTTTCTTTGTGTTGTCTAAATACAGAATATTATATCAAACTCTTAAATAATGGACGGGCAATAACAGTCAAAGTAATGTAGTGTTTAAAATACGCTTATTTAATTCCTGCATTATTCCGATGCTGTCATATGGATGTGAGAGCTCAAAAAGCTCTTTATCTTCAGAAAAGAAATTTTGTGTCAGAGAACAAAAGTCTTCGTAGGATAACTAACACCCATTGGAGTGAATTCAAATCAAATGATAAATAAAATCAGAGAAGAGACACATCAAACATTCATCACAGATGTTATTAGAAAACGCCGTTGGTCCTACAAGGGGCATGTTCTACGTTCAGACATCAACAGAGTACACCACCAATCTTCTGAATGAATACCTACAGGCAATAGAGCCAGGGGTAGACCTAAAGAAACACTCAGAAGAACAATACGTAGACAAAGTAAAACAAACAATATTCATACTATTCAAGAACTTCGTAGAATAGCTTTGAACAGACAGAATAGGAGAGACCTCTGCCTTGTGCGCTATCTTCAGCGCTAAAGGAAAATGAATGAATGAATATAACTATTAACGTATATACTCAATTGCAGAATGTAGTAATATAAGTAAGTTGTTATACAATTCCAGGTTTTAACAACAGGAAAAAAGTTGCATTTAGGCCTAAATTACTGTTTTATTGATATAAAGAAAAACGTGACAGGAAGACCGTATTTATTGTTTTATTGATATCAAGAAAAACCTGGCAGGTAGACCTAAATTACTGTTTTATTGATATAAAGAGCTCAAGCTTAGATAGATTAAATTATAGGAGATTTAACTTAAACCGTTATTTACTTTTCGTGCAGATGTTCGAAACATCAGACTTTCTTTTCTAAATTTATCTATCACATTAAATATCTCGCCAACAGGTCTTCCTAGTCACATTTGGCTGTCAAATAAAGTTGGAGTGGACACTTCCATCTCACGCGATGCCATTACATTTTTACTGAGAGCTCACTAATGTCACATTGAGAATTTTTAAATTAAAGAAATGACATATTGCATGCCAGTAGGAATGTATTCTAAACAAATTATTTTCCTTAAACTATGTTTTAAACTAACAAACTAATTACTACTTTGAAATAAATTTGGACTAGGGAAAAGTGTTTCAGTATTAAGAGAAGTATAAAAATGTTACTAGAATAGGCGACAGAAGGTTGGAAAATTTGAAATAAGAATGACAATGTGAACAAAATAATATAGATTTAATGAACATTAAATTTCGGACACGAGATAAATACAATACTAAAACTAGAAAATACGATATGGAAATAAACATATATAAGTATAGGTATTAGTATGAACTTCCGGACCAAGATGGCGAGAGAGAACGTATATGATCTCATAAGGTCGTAGATGTTCGGTTGTTCCTACTGAAAGCAGCGGTAGAATACAGGAGTATTTTGCCAAGAGTTTCTTTTTACGGATGTGTGGAAATTGTAATTAGGAATTTGCGAGGTATGTGTGTCACTTACATGTGTGTTCTCAGTGGCGACCTACGGTTGCAAAACATAGACAACAAATAAAACTACAGCCAACAGAATAGACGCTTTCGAAATACATGAAGTGCTATAGAAAAGTTCTAAGAATACCATGAGCAGCAAGAGATAACAACAAAGAAGTGTTAAGCAATGTCTAAGAAAGCTGGCATATAAACACAATATTATGAAGAATGCTGGGTTGTTTCGACCATGTGAAGAGACACGATGACATGGAAAGAGTGCTGTTGGAGGGGGCGATAGAAGGCAGAAGAGACAAAGGCCGACCAAGATGTCGTTGGACAAGAGATATTCAGTAATGCTTGATAATATCGCTAGAGGAGGCGGCAAAACTTGCCAGAGACCGCGCGGATTTAAGGAGATCCTTAAGGAAGACTACATTCTGGAAAGAATACGTCATATGACAAAACAGGTATTTCAAGAAGAGGATTAAAAAGGAGATTGCTAATAGTATTAAAATATTACGACAAACATTAATTGTAGGGTTTGTCAGATCAATTGGTGAAATCAGGGCTAGATTATCGACAATATCCTTTCGTTACTGTATGTTTTCCATTACGTAATACATGGAGTCGTTGTTTTCATAGTAGAAGAGAGACCGATTTTCCATAACAGTCGCCACGGCGCGTAAAGGTAATGTATTTTTTTATTTAAAAAAAATAAAATAACACATCATTTATTAATGTCGTAGGGGTGTGAGATGTTAGCAATCTCACATTTAGAGGCTCTGCAAATGAGGCCGATAGCCATCTCCTCTCCCTCGCAGTCTTTACTTCCCGGATTAATTCGGTACCCATTTAAAGCTGGGTCGACCTAGGAGCCGATGCGATCTGAAAAACATTTCAACCTCAACTGGGGAATGAACCCAGGACCACGCAATCGAAGCCAGTGCTCTAACAACTGCGCTACGCGGCTCCCGTATTTTTGTATATCTCCACATCAATCCGTCCTAACCGTGGATCGAGCTCTAGATCTTGATATCTAATAGCATAAATATTACTAAAGGTTCCAGAATATTTAAGACGTTTGATGAAACAGTCAGGCAATATCACATCGCAGTATATGGAAGTGAAAATTATAAATTTTTCTCAACTAAGGATCAATATTAAAATGTAACTAAAATGTAGCAAGATTAAAAGGTGTCAATAGAAAAAGTGGAGAATGGGTTAATGATAAGATTATGGTATGTGTCTTTATCTTTTAGTAAAATACCGAATACACGAGTGACAGAATGACTATTTAGAGAGAGAGAGAGAAAGAGAGAGAGAGAGAGAGAGAGAGAGGAGGTGCAATAGCAAGACCGAGAACACCAGTGACAGAATGAGTATTTAGAGAGGGGGGGGGGTGCAATAGCAAGACCAAGAATACCAGTGACAGAATGAGTATTGAGAGAGAGAGAGAGAGAGAGGTGCGCCAGCAAAACTGAGCACACGAGTGACACAATGAAGATTTGCAGAGAGGGATGCGACAATAAGACCGCACACACGAGTGACAGAATACCTATTTAGAGAGAGAGAGAGAGATGTGACAGCAAGACTAAATACACGTGACAGAATGAGTATTTAGAGAGAGGCATATGACAACAAGACCGAGAACACCAGTGACAGAATGAAGATTAATGTGGAACAATGAGAAACAAATCCTATTACTACATCCCCTTTCCCTTTAACATTTTCTGCAAGAGATTAAACGCCTTCGAAGACTGAGATGATGTCATGCGATAAAGTCAGAACAAAAGCTGATAATTGTTAGTAAAAGATGTTAAACTACCCACGGCCACAATATATTTCAAAATTTCGTTGAAATATCACCTCACCTTTGTTTCTGTGTTCTTAACATTGACAAGAAATTTTAATTGAAAATTAACAGCCAAAGTCCGCTACTTGAGGAAATTACATCTGTAATGTCATATTTACAATTAACGGAGTTTAATAGAAAAAAAAAACAACAAGAATTGCTTTTGTTGTCACAAAGAAACGATGTTGCCCTATTTGAACCGAGTCGTTAATGTAGGAATTTAGACTCACTGCGAAACACCCTCAGTCCCCACTTTCTTTTTTACATGAATTCATTTTGATTGTGATAATACCGAGTATTGCATTTGCTCACTCGTTGGAGGTTACCATACCGGACGCCATTGACTAATTACAGCGTTGCTATATAGAATGATTAATTACCTTATCGACGGAGTGTGGTAATTCCCTTTTAATATTCTAACTTTATCAACTTAAAGGCGCGACAAAAATCTGAATAACATCTTGGTCCACAGCCACCTCAGGTCCTCTGCACCTGACCATTTTGGTACCGTGCGGTGCTCACGCGGTCGTTGTTTCACATGTCTTTATGTGGTTCAGATGCGCTCCATCTCATTCCCCAAGGCCAGTTTCTCCATCGATGAGGCCTTTACATGTCAATCCCGTAATGTTATTTACGTGATCATATGTAAACACTGTGGTAAGCAATATATCGGTGAGACTGCCCTTAGACTGAGCGACCGCTTCTGTAACCACTTGCATGCTATCAAACACAGAACACCCACTCCTGTGGCCAATCACTTCAACGGTGATGGCCACCGTTGTGTCATTGACATTCAGGTCACTGCCATCAGATCCTGCACCACCGATGATAGATCTAGGTACGCCCTTGAAAATCGTCTCATTTTCGAGTTGGGTACCTTCAAGCCATTTGGGCTCAATTCCGATCACTCTTTCGCTAAGTTCTCGGTCGTATTGGTCTTTGTTACGTCATCGTTTTGTTCCTCTCGTTCCACCTGTAGTATCGTCTTTATGTACTTCCTGGTCGTAATGCTTCCGGTATCTATCTTACTATCACATTTCACTGGATACGCATTCGTTTTTACTTGTGGTTTTTTTATGTTTGTATGTTATGTCCGTATCTTGAAAAAGGCCTATTGGTCCGAAACGTCGACTTTGTCCTGTGTATTGTCATCTGTAGATTATATTCTGTGTTTTGTTTTGTTATATGTACCATATTTACATCCGTTAGTGATAGTGTTTTAGTCGTCATTCAGTAGGACTTCATTACCTGTCTTACACGTGAGTATTATTTTCCATTATGTTCTACTAGCAGTACCACCTTCTATTGATTACCAATTTAACTTACAGAATTGCTAAGATATGCACATCAGCTGTAAACCTACAGTGTATTGACAGTGACATAGTGCAGTCTAAACCATTATTTCTCAAAGGGATCACTGCGCCCTCCTCAAGGCGCGTTGTACTGTTCCAGTTATGTGGTAAAACAGTAACACTTCAGTGCCTGATTGGTGCCAAGCAGATACTTGTTCAAATTATAAACTGATATATATATATATATATATAAGTATTGTAATGTTGATGGTGGCGATCAAAGGAAAACCGTGTCACAAGTAGAAATTAGGTTTAATGATCATTCCATAAAATGATTGTCACACATTTCAAAGAAAAATCTGCATTTATTTTCCACTTATTTACCCGAGTATCTGTCTTCATAATATTTATATATAGATCGCGGGGATACAAACCATTGTTTATCTATGTTGATCCAATTTTTTCCGATCTTTTCTTTGGTTGACGAGTCAAAGTATATGCCATATTATAAATGATCAGTTTTATTAGACAAGATAAGTGACGTATAATCGGTGTGAAGGGCTATTTATTGAAAAAGACTTGCGTTCTTCAGAGCATGGATTCTGGACTTCCTAGAATGCTAAAATAAAAATGTTGTTATTGTGAAGCTTGTTGTGTTGAGACTTAGATTAAACCATATAATCTATATCATATCCGCCGAAGACGGATGTGTCGGGCCATTGGCGCTAATAAAACCGCGACACTACACATTTCCATTCTCTGGACTACATCTTGCTGGAAATCTAGTAGGAGCATAATCTTGTTACAAGTGGGATCCAGAGGGAGTTTGAGAATGAACGCTGAAGAAGAAGAAGATCATATAAGGTAAAAGGGAAATGTGTGTGCACAGTTAAGCCATGGAATAATATTTTATATGAAAACACTGAACTTCTTTTAATGTATGAATGAAATATGAACATTTTAAAACTGTAAAAGAAGCAATGAATTGTCTATGCTAACGATGTACTATGTGGCGTGCGTGCGTGCGTGCGTATGTGTGTGCCATGGGAAAAGTGTAAAAAGGGGGGGGGGGGGGTTAATGATAAAAATGGACTATCTTTTTTTGTTCTAGTAAACACACTATACTCATCTTTTTTTTGTTCTAGTAAACCCACTATACTCATCTTTATTTTGTTCTAGTAAACACACTATACTCATCTTTTTTTGTTCTAGTAAACACACTATACTCATCTTTTTTTGTTCTAGTAAACCCACTATATTCATCTTTATTTTGTTCTAGTAAACACACTATACTCATCTTTATTTTGTTCTAGTAAACACACTATACTCATCTTTTTTGTTCTAGTAAACACACTATACTCATCTTTTTTTTGTTCTAGTAAACCCACTATATTCATCTTTATTTTGTTCTAGTAAACACACTATACTCATCTTTTTTTGTTCTAGTAAACACACTATACTCATCTTTTTTTGTTCTAGTAAACACACTATACTCATCTTTTTTTGTTCTAGTAAACACACTATACTCATCTTTTTTTGTTCTAGTAAACACACTATACTCATCTTTTTTTGTTCTAGTAAACACACTATACTCATCTTTTTTGTTCTAGTAAACACACTATACTCATCTTTTTTTGTTCTAGTAAACACACTATACTCATCTTTTTTTGTTCTAGTAAACACACTATACTCATCTTTTTTTGTTCTAGTACACACACTATACTCATCTTTTTTTGTTCTAGTACACACACTATACTCATCTTTTTCTGTAGGTTAAGCTCTGTATAGTCATTTCATATAGTCATACATATAGTAATTTCCACTTGTGCCGTCACACGTCGCGGGGGGGGGGGTGAATTAGAGGTTTTATTTTGTTTGTTTGGTCCCGCCCATTTAGTTCTTTGCCTTCCTTGTGCCATGTAGCCCGGTCTTTTGCTCATTTATGCACGAAGGGATGGTTGGTTGCTCAGGTTCCATTCTCATGACGTGATCAAACCATTTGGTTTGCTGCCTCTCGTTGTAGTCTTGACTTGAGATAGCCTTTACTGCTATTCTGATATTTTACTTTCTTCGGCGGTCTCTTCTCGTGACATGTATAGCTTTCCTCAAATATCTCATTTGAAAATTTGTGATCTGTATCGCTATTGTCAAGGGCCATGGTTGACATTAGTAACACAGAGTTGGTATACAAATTAAAAATACTGGTTATCAATATTGTTTTGTAGCCATGCTGATTGTCTTCAATTATGTTCGAGTATCTCCCTAGCGTAATGGTTAAGCAGTTGGTCTTGTATTCATGAGTTCGAATCCGACTCATGTCTTGTTTACAAAGTGAATTTTTTTCGTAGCTTTTTTCGTGCCATAGGCTTTTTGACACCTTGTCTCTGTCGAGTTTGCCATCCTCCGTAAATATGCTTGCAAGGTATTTAAACTGTGGTAGTTGCTTTAGTTTTGTACCATACAGATACATGTAACTGGCGTGGTGTTCAGTTTATCTTCAAAGTCTATGTTTTAGATGTGTTTAGTTTCATGGTGTGTTGTTGGCATGTTGTATGGAGCAAGTGTGTGTGTATGCCACTGTAATTCATTTTCAGATTCGTATATGAAATATTGATAATCTGCGAATAGAAGTTCGTTGAGTGAGCAGTGATCGTCATTTGATGCTTCTACAGGGGTGAATTTGTATCTTGGGTCTTCTTTTTTAGTTATCCTGTTCATGTATGCTATGAACAGAAGTGCTGATGGTGCGCAGCCTTGTCTAATGCCTGTTTTTATTTCAAATGTATATGTTATGCCATCAGTATTTCTGATTGCACTCTGATAATTTTTGTATAAAGCTCGTATGTTGTCTAGTGATTGTCTATGTACTCCATAGTCCTACAATATTAGCCACACTTTTTCTCTGTCAACTCTGTCAAATGCCTTTTCTTGGTCGATGAAGGCGATGTTTAGTTATATGTTCTATTCAAGAGTCTTTTCGCTCAGCTATTGTAAAACAAAAAATAGCTTCTGTGCACCCCATGCCTTTACTGAAACCAAATTGTGTCTTATTTAGCTGAGATCCTATTATTGGTTGTACTCTTTGATCTATGATTTTTGAATACATCTTTCTTATATAGCTGAACAGAGATATGCCTCTGTACATCTCACACTCTCTTGTGGTGCCCTTGTTTTTTCCATACGGGTACAATTAATGCTCTCTGCCAGTTATTTGGTACCTGTTTTTCTGACCATGTGGCTGTGAATATTCTCTTTAGCCAGTTTACACTAACGTATTTGCACGCCAGGATGGCTTCAGTTGTTATATCATCCACGCCAGGTGACATGTGTGTGTGTATGTGTTTATATATATATATATATATATGTGTGTGTCTGTGTGTTTGTGTGCATCAATGTTTTACTGGCTCAAAGATGAGAAATACTAGTGTACATAGTGTGAAGAAGGTTTTAAATTTGAACACGCGGCTTCCATGTGCAAAGTTAATGAGATATATACTGCTATTGTTGATGCATGCTGCGATATAACAAAAGCCTTTACTTGTCTTAATCTGCGATCAATTGTCTATGCTCAGTAATCTATACCAATAGGTGTACAGTCTCCATGAATTGTGAACAGCAGATTCTTGAGGTAGCCTTACAGTTTCATATGATCATCACTATGCAATAACGTTGGTTGCCTACATAAATTCAGTCGTGCAATGGAGGTCCTCGAAGTAGGATGCACCCACCCATCATCCATTACTGATGTGACTTGAGGGACCATATTTATACCCTTGTTCGTAAACAAGGAGATATGTCTATATGATCTGTTCTTGAATATTTTAAGGTTATTCACATTGATATTACTATGTTTGGATAACATATATCTTGTTGAAATGTATGTTTGCAGTGTTTGTGACTCCGTGTATTTAAAAAATGTAATTTGTATGGGCGTATTACTTCCGTTGGTGTTACTTGTGATCGATTTGTTACTCTTGCTGTGACTGCTTTTGTCTATTTGTGCACGTTCATATAAATAATGTAAAATTAAGTGCGTGATACGAGAATAAGTAACAACTATACAATTGTTGTAAAGTGGAACTAAACCATTCAAATGTTTTAAAGTAGAATTGGACCATTCAGATGTTGTAACGTGTAAAAGAACACATTCAGATGTTGTAAAGTGGAAGTGAGACATAAAAATGATGTAGTGAAATTGAACCACACATAAGTTGTAAAGTGTACATGAGCCATTCAGATGTTGCAAAGTGTAACTAAGCCACACAGATGTTGCAAAGTGGAATCTGCCAAAATATGTTCAAATGTGCAGCATTTCCAAAACTAATTAATGTATTATGTAACATAGAACACTACCTTTACACATATGCACACGCGCAAGAACTCATGCACTCACACATGCACACAAATATTTAAAGCAGAAATTTCATCCTCACACACAAAAATATAAATAGTGATACATCAGGAAGCAAGACATCGTAATAGACGTATCCGTTATCATCTACATATATAGGTCATATTCGATAATTAGAAAACTGCCTTGAAAAGTGATTCAATTGACATTTCCCGTGATTTTCAATGTATGCATACTGTTACCAACGCCAATCACGCGAATAGCCAATGAGTCATTTTAGAAGGATATTTTACAATTAGCCAACAGGTCTTGTATTCGTTAATTGCCACGCTTCATCCAAATAGAGAGGATCAAATGGTTTGGCCATGTGACTAGACTTCCTTCAGATAGCATTAATCAAATAAATATCTTGTTTATAATAATATATGAGTCACACACGCAAGAAATGTACTAACAACATAATTTTTTTTCTATAAAACCACTTATACTATGCGATTTCTGGAAGAGCACCTATCCTGCAAGACACAACAATGTCAGATAAACAGAGTATATATATATATATATATATATATATATAGTTTTATATTTATTTTTATCAAACTGCAACTATTTACAACATTTACACTAAAGACTTTGCATGCAACATTTACATAAAAGAGATAAAGTACTTGTTTTTAAAAGACAAGAGGGCGGACTTCATTTGTACTCGGTTATTCTATACCTATTCAGTCCATTTTTTTCATATGCGCTTCTTCACAAACTCCTGCAGATTAGCACGATGTTGTTAGAAAATATAATGCATTTTGACATGATTTACAGCTTAGCTCCGATATCTGCGTCATTCGGCCATACACATCCAACTTGAAAATGGTTTCTGACCCACTGTGACCTTTTATGAAACGGAACTGCTCTGCAAAACCTAATTAGTCGCCTCTACCATATGCTAGGTAGGTATCTGTGTTTCTATTCTTTGGTCCCTTTTCGGACCAATAACATTTCGGTGGTCTGTCGAGGGTACCACTTATAGCACGTATCTTCGTGTTTTCAATCGACAATCAACATGGATTTCCTGAAAAATCCACAATAACCAAGAAATCGGGAGTGGGATTTGAACCGTTGGCCTCTGGAACACACTGTAAATGGCTTAAAGACTACGACAAACCCCGCGTGTTACAAACGCATCAATAAATAAAACGTTCAATGATTACATTAAACACATTTGTAATAAATGTGTAAGTATATACCAAACATGTGCCGCTTTTAGAGAAAATGCATAGCTGTTGTAAATGTACATAGATATATATCTCGTAGAATAACACACACTTATGAAATATCGTGTATTGACGATAAAGAACGTCGATATCTATTGATACTGACACAGAAATTCAGAAAGATAAATTGAAGAGTTATCGAAATACGTACTACAGCCAACGATGCACTCACCACAAACGTGCGTGTGTGAACCAAGGACACTCTTCAAGGAAAGTCAGTACATTTACTCTGCAATCGTTTTCTCTCTCTCTCTCTCTCTCTCTCTCTCTCTCCCTCTCTGTCTCAGTCGTTCTCTTCCATCCATTTCGCAACAAATGTCGTTTCTGGAGTATGTAATTCTGCTTCTTTCTCGCCTCCTGAGTTGTCTAAGTTTGTTCCCTGCAATGGACTTTCCACACGCAAATGGATTTTTTAAAATGTGGTTTTAAAGCCAACAAGGGCAAGAACTTTCAGACAATAGTAATTACGGCCCTTGATCTTCTGTGAAACAAGAGTCATGTCGAGAAGTCTGCTGTGAACATTGTACACTGCAGACAGTTCGTGTTGTGAAGACATTAGCGTCTCTGAATTTTGAATTACTGTATCAGGAGAGCCAGCAATAATGCTTTACTTCTACTCAGACCAGTACAACACTAAGACGACTTCAATGGCATCATCCCTACTGCGACATCCGCATTTGGTGCAGACGGTTTCATCTGATTTACTCAATATGTTTACTAAAAGTCCTAGAAAAATATACAAGCATTTTAGGAATAGTAGCATATGAGTTACTATATACATTACTTATTACAGTTGTGTATGATGATCTAGAAATCATCATCATCAATTGCCGTACCGACTGAGGAAGGCGATCATGTTTACACGGAGCTATCAATCTCTTTCATGTTGTGTCCGAATCGTGTTGACTCATTGCCATGCCATAATGTTAAATTATTCATTATTTTCTCACACTTTCGTTCTCAATCTCGCTTTTCTCCAATCCGATGTAACTATATTCTCAAAGGCTTCCAATCCGATGTAACTATATTCTCAAAGGCTTCCAATCCGATGTAACTATATTCTCAAAGGCTTCCAATCCGATGTAACTATATTCTCAAAGGCTTCCAATCCGATGTAACTATATTCTCAAAGGCTTCCAATCCGATGTAACTATATTCTCAAAGGCTTCCAATCCGATGTAACTATATTCTCAAAGGCTTCCAATCCGATGTAACTATATTCTCAAAGGCTTCCAATCCGATGTAACTATATTCTCAAAGGCTTCCAATCCGATGTAACTATATTCTCAAAGGCTTCCAATCCGATGTAACTATATTCTCAAAGGCTTCCAATCCGATGTAACTAAATTCTCAAAGGATTTCAATCCGATGTAACTATATTCTCAAGACTTCCAATCTCCCAAAATGATGTAAAAATAAAGATGTGTCTCTTTCTGATATTATCAAATAGCCCAGCGTCTCGAATATGATTACTTAAACACCACGTGATTAGTTGTTTTAGCTGTCCACGATACTCTTCGGCATTCTTCAATAGCTTAATAACTCTGTCTCTAATTGTCACTACCATGTGTATGTATTGTCAATGACCCACATCCATATATTATAATTGGTGTCGCCTGTGTACTTTCCATGCCAGACATGGTATCACAGAATGGCACACCTTTATTTACCTTCCATGTATGTCATAAGAGGAAACTATGGTTTCGTGAAGGAATTGGTTTCCCTATCGCATACACAGTTAGTGATTCAGAAGACATGCTGTAAGGTGCAGGTATCGCAGTTAAGTTGTAAACTATGACACAACGTATTGCATCATCATCAAGCTACATCCTGCTAATCCGAAGGAGTATGAAAATCGAATGCAAAATAAGAAGTGGAGAATCAACGATGTAATCTATGTAGCACTTAACAACACTCATCTTCACCTATAATGAGTGAAAAATATTCCTTTTGAAATTCTTCTTCTTTAACGTTCATTCTCAAACTCCCCGATGTGTTCTGCAACTCTGTTGCAGGACCAATGTCCTCTTGGATTTTCAGCAGGATGTAATTCAGCTAATGGAAATGCGTTGCGTAGCCGTTCTATTTGCGCCAATGGTCCGACATATCCATCTTCAGTCAAAGTACTAAACTTAAACCAGTGGTATTGAGTATTGCCTGGTATTTGATCATGGAAAGTTATGATTTGTACTATTATATGTTATATGATTGTGGAAAGTTTCGCTCTTTACTCTTGAGTATTTGTTATTATATGATCGTGAACAGTATCGATCTTTACTCTTAAATATTTGTTATTATATGATCGTGAACAGTATCGATCTTTACTCTTGAATATTTGTTATTATATGAGTGTGAACAGTATCGATCTTTACTCTCGAGTATTGTCCGTTATATAATCGTGGATAGTATCGCTCTTTACTCGTCATATGCTATGATGATAAAGGCTTTTTGATCGATATGTTTATTTATGTATGTGTTTTGTTTTCTGTATATTTCCAGTGATTAGCGACTCTTAATTATTTTATTTTCAATTTTTATCTGCCAGATTGCAGTTACTTATTACTTATTTTGTATATGCATTTCGTTTCACATGGTTCTATGTATCCACACAATTACTTTGGGACACACATTTGTATGTATACATATGCAGTTGTTATAGCATTATCTTTATGTGAACGAACGTTTATATTTCTCGTATGTATATGTTTCTATGTGTACGAATGTTCATGTTATTATTTATGTGAGAAAGTGTTTATGTGCATGAATGTTCATATTTATGTATACATATATATATGTGTATTTATGTGAGCGCTTTTTTATGTTAATGCACGTATCTCCATTCTATGTCAATGTGTATACCTATTCTGGTGTGAGCCCTTTCCTGTGTGTGGATACATTTACATGCCTGTGCATTTTGTGTGGGTATTCTTCACACATCTGTGTCCATCGTGTTGTGTGTTTATTTCTTGACTCTTGGTGTGTGTATACATTTCTATGTATGTTTAGGTTTGGTTTTATATATATGTTTATGTCTATATTTGATTTCACATTCATTCCATGCGTTTTCAAATGTTGATTCTTCTTGTATCCTTCCTTCCCCAAACCCACTCACCCCATCACCACACAACCTCATCATTACTCATCTATCATTGTCATATGCCATTCTTGTTGGCGTAGGTGACCATGGTTCTCTGTTCACAGTATTGTTATCAGGATCGTTGTTTCCAAGCCTTGCTAGGTTGTCACATGAATATTTTCTCACGTCCCCATCTGTCTCTGTTCCCTTCAGTCGTGCCTGTTGTGACTATGTTCTTAAAACCTGCCTGTCTGATAAAGTGACAAAAGGGGTATTTTTCTTATCTTTTTCTTTTATTATTCTTGCACTCATCTATAGTGTCTCTAATTTCCCACTTTCGGTTTGTTTATAATGAATGCACGCATTTTCACTTTTACTAGATGCGTTGCCATCCCTGCGCTATAGAGACGGGGCTTGATGAAATATAGACATCTATTTTGTTTTTATTTTGTCGTTTTCTATTGTTTGTCTCTTGAAAAAGGTTCAATTTGAGCCGATACGTGGAGAATTGTCCTGTTTAGTTTTATTGTATGTTTTTATATATACTTTTTTAATATATTTTTATTAATAGGCCAGGTAAGTGTTTTAGTAACCTGTTTACCTCATTTTGCGTTACTACTTATTTTCGGACGTATTACGCAATATCGTGTGTATTATTTTAGCATGCTACTTATAACTGCCCTATTTTATGTATTATATCACTCATCTTGAACTAGTAAATAAAGGGGCATATGTGATAAGTGCATGAATAGATATCGATCTTCTATCTATTGTTCTCCCAGTGCTTTCCGTTAACCGAAATATACTACATTGGATATCAATAGCTGAACATTGAGAACACAGCGTAATAAAGCTTTGAGAATCGCTGGATACCCACATGAGAACACATGCAAATCAACTTTTCTTGTTAGTTAGTTTTGTTAACTGGTGGGGTTTCCTCATAAGGCTGAGACATACCCTTTCAACCTAGGAATAATTTCCTATTAGGTTATGTCAGGGCGTCTGGAGGTATTTGTTTCTTGTGGTGTATCTGCCTGGCTGAACCTTTTGATCTCAATCAAAACCTATATGAGAAACACATCATTGCGCACACTGAGTAATGGGCGACACTGTCTATCTATGATCACATCAGCTATTACCTATGATAACATCAAATAGAAGGGACCAAACCCGAAATAAAGGAATGACGAAAACGGATGTGCTGGA
>CM067298.1:91015128-91143480 GCA_034231615.1 Meghimatium bilineatum
GAATAAACATAGACGATAAAGAAGAATAAATGAAGTAAAACTGAAGAGTTCTGATTAGAAAGTACCTGACCTATTCATCCATGCAGGGTCAGTGGCACATGACATTTACAACTACTTAGACATAACACAAGTGCATGCTAGTATAGCACTCTAGTGGAGATGGATGCGCCGTCTCTATCATCGATCACTTGGATAGATTGTAACATATGCACGGTTTTAAGACACGAATCACTATGCAAACACTCTAACTTGTTTGCGTATATGAGATTGAGGGACGCTAACCCAGAAACTGAGATACGTTCATCAGCATAGTTGAACGCGTTATCACCATAGTAGTGTTTTACTTCTGACGTAATATGCTTAGAATTCGCTACGAAATAAGATGTTGTATCGGCTTCTGTATTGTAGGTGGACCTGAGTGATCGTGGTAAGGAGATTGATACACCTCTGTGGCAAAGGGCATATTTGGAGGCAATTCAAAGATGTTTGGCTCTCAGTCATGTTGTTTCTCAGAGATAACCAAATTGTATATGGAAAATTATACTTTATCTTTAAAAATATGTCATAAAACAGATGCCGCAAGGGCCGTAGATACGTCTTTCATGAGGGAATTTGTTTTACATAACTAAAAGTTACCTCACCCCCTTGTTTTTTTGTGAGAATTGTAATAGTATTTTCGTAAGGAAAACCTTGTGGGGGTGGGTTACTCGCATCTTTTCCTTCTTTCTTGGGGACTATTTCGTGGACGATAGAAGTAAGACATTGAAAGATGTGACAATGATTTTACAAGCTACATGTGAGCTTATCCCCCAATATTCCTTAGTCGCTTCCTACAACATTCTTGGAAAGAAGACAGTGACACCATCCTTATCACCCTGAACTAGAAATTCAGATCCAAGTGTCACACGAGAAGGGACCATTTATTGAAAATAACTTTTGGGATGAAAAGGTTTACAGAAACTCATTTTTGGATGAAAATTGTTACAGTTACGAAACTTTAGGATGAACAATTCAAAATAAACACACTTTTGGGCTGAAATAATTTAGAGCAACTAACTTTTGGGATGAAATAATTTAGAGAAACTAACTTTTGGGATGAAATAATTTAGAGAAACTAACTTTTGGGATGATAACTGTAGTGGTTCTACACACAGATAAATTGATTTATCAATGGCAACTTATCCAAGCTAACTCTCGGGATGATAATTGGACTCTGAATATTTTACTAACTGTTCAAAAGTAAACTCTAGAGATGTGAAATGTAAGAGTACAAACTTGAGAAAAGTAAGCTCTTACTTACAAAGTTAATCTAAGAGAATGTTAAATGTAATGGTAATAACTTCAGAAATTGATCTTCAGGGATGTTAACTTTAAGGGTGTAAACTTTAGAATAGTAAACCTCAGGGATGATAAATTTAAAATTGCCAACTTTAAGTAAGTGAAATATAGAATACTACATTTAAGGATATCAACCTCAGGTATGTCCATTTAGAGATGTTTACTTTAATGAACAAAGTGATACTAGCAGTAGCCCTACAAAATAAGACATAAGAGAAATCCTTGGCAATGGGCAAACAGGAGAATAGAGTTACAACTATTAATAAATTAAAAATCTATATTTTTCCTGTAGCAATATATGACTCTTTGGCAATGTCATTCATAATGGGGAAGAAAATATAAGAAATTTGAAAGAAATGCTGTTAAATGATCGTAAGGATATCACCAACACAACAGTTCGCAAAGACATACGTACAAAGAGGAATGTATCCTAAAAACTCTCGAAACAATTCAAGAAAACATATTTGTGACATATAAAAGCATTACAGAGTGGCAGTAGGACATAGTTCTTTCTGTAAAGGACGGGTCACGGAGCAGGAATAACTACAATTGCAACTTCAGAAATTTAAATTGTATTTTTGCTATATTAAAAATGTTAACATCAGAATAGAACAATAATGTGTGATACATTTATTTATTGTAATTTCAGAGATGTTAAGTTTAAATATGATAACTTTAAAGAATTTGAATTGTACAGAGGAATATTTTAAGGATGATAACTTTAACGTCTCCTAACTTTAAGAATTAAGAAATACAGATGACAAATGTATACATACTTACTTTAGAGATTGCTAGTTTTAGGTATGCTAACTTAAGAAATGATAGCATTAGAAATGTTACGGTCAGTAATGCCCACTTTATTGATGTTACCTTCACTGTTGCTCACATCAGAGCAACTTCAACAACAAGAAATTAAGCGACAAAAGCCCTAGGCATATTAAAGAAAGTTACAATATTGTAGCTATTTGAGGTAAGTAACCAAATAGATGGAAAAGGCCGAAATAGTTGTTTTGCTCAATTTTTTCGCCATTTTTATGCTCTGACACAAAATCGATAGCAAACAAGATTAATCAGAAATGTGCATGAATAACATAGATATTGCTTAGCTTAAAGTTTTATCGCAGGATTGAATGGAATATAAGTTCGCAGGAAACGTCTTTAGTGTTTGTGTGTCAATGTAGAATGAAATGCACCCTAAATATGATGTGCAGGTGCTTAGTAACATAAATAGTTGAGAAATACTCAATACGACAATTCGACTCAAGTTGCTGGATAAAACATATGTTAGGTGACAACATCACTAAGTGAACAATTGTTTGAGATTTTTCCTAGCGCGGTATTTTTTGCTGAAAGCGTTTGTAAATGACATAACACATTTTGAAATAAGTTAGAAATTGAGTTGACATATCGTTGAATATAACAAGTGTTTGAAGAAATCATCAATCTATGCATGACAGCGAGGACATTTTTCAGGAAGTGAAAACGTATTTTTAAATGTTGCCACTCTGGTAGCTGTATACAACATGATTGTTATAATCTGATACAGCTCAATAATGTTCCTAAGAAGATGCACGTTCTTCTGGATGTGAAAATGTATGGAAACGCAAGATAGCGAGAAATACAATTTATATTTTCGTTTATTATGTTGTAGTGATTATAAGCAGTACGGTTCTTTATTCATTGCGTGCTTTGCTCTTGAAAGAGGTATTTTGATCGAAACGTGAATTTTATTTGTGTTGCTCCGTGAGTTTGGTGACGAATTTTAAATACATCTTTTTGTTCACGTATTACCACAATGTTTGACTCTATGGCCGCTAGGTACAGAGTGTCCGGGAGCCAAGAAACCGGGTTTATATTCCACTGCAGGAAATTGTGCATACGAACAGTTCAAAAAGCAATGAAAAATAATGAACGTATTATATTGTCTAGAAAATGACTGTAACAAAAAATGCGCGGTTGTTGAATACGTCCAGAATAGAATATGCTACCAATGTTTTAAGCCAATATAAGCTAACTATCAACACAGAACACTAATTATCTGAAGTCGATCTGATTATATGAACAAGAACAAACAGGAAGATTAAGATTATGAGTCTGGGAGACTAATCTAGATTGGTAGAGAAAGCTAAGAATTTCAGCTCTCGTGTATCAGTATTCCCTAATCATTATGTGAAAGTAACTTAGCTTGGACTATGTCACGTGAATATGGAATAAATATCGAATTATCACAGTCAGCATGGCTTAATCCATCAACAACGACATTGTTTCTCAACGTGGGCCATGTTGTTGTTGATCAGTTTAGAAGGAGAAAAAAGACAGACAAGTAGTTGACACGTATTGAGATATATTAGGTGTCTACAAAGCTGCAGTGCAATAGTTTACATTGATGGTGACACTATGTAACTGCATATTTGACGTGTGTCCTTTATAGAACGTTGTCTTCACTGCAACTATGTCAGCTTCTGAATTTTATGCAAGATGCCCAGCTTCTTCTAGTATCATATTCAAAAGGCCTTCGATAATACACGGTGACACACACAAAAAACCGGTCATCACCAAAATACGAATAACTTATTTAGATCGACACACAACTTTAGGTACATTAGGTCAAGTCTGTGTAGCAGACATCTCCAACGTTTCATGTCTGTGCAATAAAAACTCTTTGTTTCACTTGCGCTCCAAAATGTGTTCCAAATGCACAGCGTCAATCTTGTCGCAAAACTACTGGCACATGATCACTCGCATACTCATGTCATCAGGTGTATGCATGTGTTTAATCTGTATCTTGTAAGGATACAGGTGGAGACCTGCGTTCAAAATTCTCCGAACGGACTCCCGATTGATACCAAGCTCCAGACGTTGACGTCGCACAGACTTGCTTGGGCTGCGGACAACACAGTCTCTGACTGCAGCAATGTTGTGTGGTGCCCTTGATGATTTCGGTCGTCCTGTGTGATTGTCTGTTAGTGTCTTTACAATTGAGGTTATGTGAGAGTCCAAGATTGTCCCATGGGTTCTGAACTTGTTGACCCATCTGTAGATCATCGAGTGGACAGGAAATTCTCGACATCTGAACCGTTCTTTCAATTGCAATTGAGCTGCGTGGATAGACTTCAACCGAAAATATGCCTCAACTATAAATGACTGTTCCTCAGTAGTCCATCGCATCTAGATGGTCGTATTTAAAACATCAATTTTTCTTGATAAATGAAAAAATAAAAGGAATTGCTTATTTATTTCAAAAATTATTCAATTTTAGGTTTTGACCGTTTTTTTGTATGTCACCTTGTATGTGACTTGGTAGTAGTCTTCGTCTGGCTCTTGTTTCTCTTTCCTGGAACCGTTTCCTCCAAGATGTATCATTCTAATCAATTCTGTCTTTTTGTCTGAAATTATTTGTTTCTATAGCATTTCAATAACATTTTATTTTGAATATCCATAGTGTCTTGTCCATTGCAGTTGTAAATGCCCACGTCTCACAACCATATATTGCCACTGGAAATATATATATATCTTCTTAATAGTTGTACCTTTGTGTTGCTCTTGTTGTTGATATTGTTAGTGTGTTATGTACTCTGTTTTTGCCAACACCCCAAACAATAGCTCACAACACGTGCATATATTACACAATGATATAGAGTCAAAGGGCATGACCCCCATGGACCGCTGGATCAGCAACCAACCAATCAATCAACATCCCATACATATTTAGTTAGTTTTTTTTCACATTCAATATACGGAGCACTATCAGATGTCCATTTATATTGATTCTACTGAAAGGCTCTCATTTTTTATAAATTAGCTTAATGGTTGTACGTAATCTAATAAATTATTTAACTCTGTAATATTGTTCTGGGTCATATGGTAACATATTTAAATGGTATTATTGGAAATGATGATTTATGGGTCAACAAGCACATGAGGTGGGTCTTAGTGACATTTTAGTAGCTTTACTAAAATAAAGTGTAGCGTGTGACCGAATGCCATCAACGTTTGCCTTATAGCAATGTGGACTCCAGTGTAAATCACGACTCTATCTGGATATCTTTGTTGCTGATGTGCAATAAAAACAAATAATTTCCTGTATATGTCGTGGTAACTGCTATAATAAAGGAACATTTATTTACACTTCCTATAAAAGATTCTCCTTCTCCTTATTAGAAAACTGGCCTCACAGCACGTGGGGCATTCCCATAAGTGCTCCGCCATCTGTTCCAGCAGCTATTCGACTCGATGGTGTTTCTAGTCCAATGCTGCTGAAACAGACGTCGACATCAGGGCACAACTCTGGCTCTTGCGATATATTTCTTTGCTATTCCGCCCACCAACGCTGTGCCCGTTACTAGTTCAAGCACAACGTCGACCTGTCGGAACAACATGGTAACTGTTATCGAAGGTTACGACTACGGGATTGTATAGATTACGTGCCATGAAGCTTCTATAAGAAGATAACCTCAATATAAAGGCATGTCATCTACTAAGATTTTCTGTTGCATGGTTGGTTTGTCTAGTGAGTCAATGGTGAGACCCACAGACACAACTGAATGCGCTCCTATAAAAGAACAACCTGCCTATCCTCCTCAACAGGAAAACATGCAGCAATGGAACTCAAAGTTAAAGTGTTGGCCAGTATCATAATATCATGATAAATGTAAATTAAAGTTCTCTCTCTTCTACGTCACTATTGAGTATAAATACGTGTTAGCACGTATTCTTCATTGACAATGACACCTGGAATTAAAATACTCAGCATAAATTCAACAGCATTTATTTTATCATAAGATTCGGTGTCCATTCTTTTGGCTGGGTCAATATAGAAGCAGTTGGTTATTTAAAGATATTTCCAATTGACCTTGTACCTTAATATTACAGCAAAAAATCGAACTGAGGATGACCTGAATATAGTTCTGAAGAGAATAGTTGCTAGAAGACTAGACTTCTATTTGGAAAATAACGGCTTACCTCCTGATACTCTAGGTGCATACACACCGGGGAGAGACACGACCAAAAATGCGGAAATTTCGCCTATGATATCTATGAGGGCTTTCAGGCAAAGGAGGAAGCAGTGCTCGCCACGATTGACCTAGAAAATGCTTACAATAGATTCAACTTCGGCTAGCTGATGCATTTGCTAAGTGAACTCAGCATCGATTAGTTGACAATTCGATGGATAGCAATGGTGCGAAAGTCCAGACCTATTGCTCTGAGATTGGGATCCTGGACATCAGAGATCAGAACTATAGCACCGGGATACCACATGGGTCGCCACTCTCACTATTTAACGTCTACGCATACAAAATAGCGCAGCCTCAGGAGGCTGGACCTGGCAGGACACTAGCATATGCGGACGACCTCTTGCTGTACATGCACGGCAGAAACAAAAGAGATATGATTGTCCAGAGTAATCTAGAACATTTGTCGCACTGATTACAAGGTCATCAATCCCACTAAAGTAAAGATCATCTGGTTCTTGCTGAACAACAACATAGTCACAGACACAGTACCAGCGCCCACCTGCATGGGCGTCAACATTGACAGGGAGCAGACTATGAGATATCTAGGCATCACTTTTGATAGAAGTCTATCTTTTGGGAAACATGTCGACAATGTCATTCAGAAATCTATAAAGGGTGTAATTGCAGTCCGAATCATGGCATCAGCAGAGATGCCGTGACGAACACTTTTTCAGATGATGCAGACATAGTTATTATTTGTGTTGGTCTATGGTTGCACGGCCTGTGTAAGTGGCAGTGATGATCTTCTTTTCACCTTTTACACCAATCTCTAGACAATACAAAAGAAAGGAGTTTCAAAAGAGAAAGGTCTTGGATGGCAGAAACAGAAGATACCCTACTCAGAGTTTGTGTGCTGGAGAAATTGAAAGAGGTCGTGCGTGACTGGGTGACATTTGGCAAGGATAGAAAGTCATTAACAATAGTCGTGATACAAATGGAAAGAGAGTGCCGCGATTGTGCTGCTAACAGAACAGAGGGAATGATCCAAGAACGCATGCTGCATAATTCGACTCAACACGATACACAAAATTTACACAAGACGGCTCAGTAAGACAAGAAACAAACAGGTTTGGTTGGGGATTTGTGGCGTACCACAATTACAAGATATTAGATGAGAGGTCAGCTGCATATCACACTCCACCAACGAGTATGAGATTGGAAATAGAAACGGTGACAGCAGCTCTCACTTGGATGACTGCACAACCACCAGCATACTCAGTGATTCTATAGGACTCTCACAGATTGCTGCGCAATATTGAGAAGTGTATGAGCAAAACTGAATGTGTCACTCTTGTCAACAACGAGCAGAGCATTACATGGATCTACTGTCCGGGTCATTTTGGGGCCAGGAGAGACGAAAGAGCTAATGCGTTGGTTGGTAAAGCCTTAGTGAACGACATCGAGATAACAAGAGACATTGAATTGATTAGAGCAGTCATGGATAACCTACGAGAAGCCGAAGAGGCAATCGAACGAGACAGTGTACATATTCCGAGAATTTCTGTATTTCCATTTGTCATCATGCTTCCTACTTGAATTTACTTGTATAAGATATTATTTGAAGCAAAAATTATTATGTCTCTATTTTATTTATGTTACAAAAAGACCTTTAGGTCATTGTAGTACGAATATATCTATGTTTGTGTTCCTAATGATACTTAAATGTTTCTACCGGATGATCGTTGATGTTGCAATATTCCTTGTCTCTATTTGTCCATTCTCAATAACTTGAGTGCACAGGTTGAATGTCTTAACGAGATCACATCTTTTTTTGGGGGGGAGGGCGGATGTGGTTGGTCTAGTACGGAAACCTGTTTACTTGTTTTGCACAGCGATTCGGTGCTGCTAGAACGGATCTGGTTCTATTTCCGTAGCTGTTAGAATTATATTCAGAGAATGGTAGAAATGTGAGGGACTAGAGGAGACGGGAGAAAGTGATCTTCTCCGGAAAGATCAGAAGAACGCATAATCAGAAACTGACTGGGCCACTGAGCTTATACACCTTTAGATGGCTGAATGAGAGGCAAATATAGCATATATGGGAATGCGACCACTGCCGTGACGCTTTTTATAAATCAAGAATCAAAAGAACAACTTACCAGATATGAACTTGGTTGACCTGAACAGGAAGTCACTGACCAGAAATGAACCTGGTTACCCTGAGCAGGGAGACATTGTGCCAAGTATGACCCTAGTTGGGTTTCAAGCCATGTTGGTAATGAACAATACGAACACGAAACTGTCAATTGAAATAAGTGTGTTTCATTATTCACTACAAAGAAATATGGACAAAACTTCTCCATATTTCTAACTTCTAACTGTTAACTGTGTAGCTATCCTGGTCTCCTGGTCTTGATGTACTTCTAAATTCTGTCTAAGCAACTCAACTCAACTAGAAAATGGCCCGTGATCCTCCTCGGAATATTATAATTCCCATTACTGAATCAAGGTTGAAAATAAAGTTTACTCCTTTATTTCTCCAGACTTACTGGTTGACATGTTTTTTAAACATCAGAAAATTATAAATGTGTGAAAATTATCATGCTAATGGAAAATACAAATTACACGTTGTGCACATATTTCATATATTTAAATATTCCAAGATTTTATTTGAAAAATCAAAGCATTTCCTGTACATGACATTCCTATTCAACTATCTTTGAATTGTGACGGTACTAATACAAAGAATCACATTGCAAATAAAATGTAGATGGTCGACTTTGGAACCACGAGCTAGCTCGACGACAAGTTGAGGTTGTGAGGCGAGTTCACAATCAACTCTGCTATCGAGTCGACAAATCTATTATGTATAAGGACGCATTTCCGTAGCTCTGTACTTTTGATGTTATGTATTGACTCCTCGAAAACAGTAAACAGAAAAATCGTAGACGGGCCATATTGGGCGCCTTTATAGTTCGGCTTATTTGCCAGCAAGTGGCGCTAGCAAAAGAAATATTGAAACATTTTTCTCCGTCACAGCTGAACATTGATATGATTGGATGTCCTTTTTACTTCTGACCTATGGCGCAATATATAGATGTACATATTTGTCTATTTCGGCGAGGCCTGAGTAATAGGAATTAGTATTATTTCATTTGTATCGGCGTTTACTCTGTTTCAATCGAAGTTTACATTCTATTAGCATGCTGAGCTATTGTGTCTACTGCGTTTCTGTTATTTATGGTAACCATTTATCTATCTATCTTTCGGCGTCTTGGGTAGAAGAGTTTTCTGCAGACGACCCTCTTCTGTGCTGAGTATAATTTGGAATATTTTGCCTCTTTTTTCGGTGGTCCATCGTTTTCGTGGTCGGCCTCTAGGTCTGTCTTTGCTGTATCTGTATAGCATAGTTTTCTGTGGTATGCTGTCTGATGGTAGTCTGCTGATGTGTGCAAATCATTTTATCTGATGTCTCTTGATGTATTTTAAGATTGGGGTGGTGTCGGTTTTTTTTGTGTCGGATGTCCTCATTCCTCAACCTGTCTCTTAACGATATTCATAGGATTTAGCGTAAACATGTCATTTCAGCTGTCACAAGTTTACGTTTGTCTTGCGCTGTTGTTGTCCATGTTTGACAATGGAAGCACAGTGTTGGCATAATAATGGTTTTAAAAAGTTTTATTTTTGTGTTTAGATTTAAACATGCTACATATGTATATATATATATTGGTGTTTCATTCTGTTCTTCATATCTCCATATTTATCTTCATGTTAAAGATACGGCATGTTTGATGCAATCTATCTATTAGTCTTTGTAGTTCTTCTGATGATGATAGTAGTTCGTTTAAGTAATCCTTTAGATTGTTTTCTTTCGTTGTCTTTATTACTTTACAGAAGTGGTCTACGCATGTTATGAACAATAGAGGAGGGGGGAATAGTACACATCCCTGTCTCACACCCGAGTGAATTTGAACCTGCGCTTGTTCTTACTGTGCATTGACTATTGGCATATATGCTCTGACATAGGTTTATCAGATGTTTGGGAACTCTATATGTCTGTAGAGTTATCCATGGTTGTGCTCTATCCACTCTGTCAAAAGCTTTCTCTTGCATTACGAAAGCCAAATATAAGTCTTGGTTATGTTCTATAGCTCTTTTTGAAAGTTGTTTGATGGCGATGACTGCATCTGTACAGCTTTTATTTTTCCGAAGAGCATTTTGTCTATCATTGTTTAGCATTTCTCCATGTTCTTGCCGTGACTTAACCTTTGCAGTTTTCATGATTTTCTTGGTGTTAATCTTTGTTGTCTTGTATGCTAAGTAATTTTCATGTGTTTTGCTTATTGTCCATTTATTGTATTTTTATTTTTATTTTTTTCTTTACCTCATCTGTCCACCAGGCTGTTATCTTTGATTTCGAGCCTTTGTGGTGTGCACATCCACATATATTTCCTGATGTTTGAATGATGGCATTTTTGAAATATTTCCTTTCTTCTTCTGTGTGGTGGGTGTTTTCTTGTAGTTTTTCGAATACCTCGTTAACGTCTTGGGTTTATTTTTGCACATGCTTAGTTCTTCTAATTTCTGTATATCTAGTTGCCCTTTGTGTTTTACGTTTTTCCTGTGCTTTTTATTTTTCACTCTGTTTGTTTTTACTGTCATTCTTACTGCCGTATGATCAGTATTTGCACACATGTTAGGTATTACTCGTACATCTGCTATTTTTCGTCTGTTGTTTCTTTTTGTGAGTATAAAGTCTATCTGACTCTTGCATTCTAAACTGTTCCATTTATACCATGTGTACACTTGTGATTGTCTATGTTTAAAGAAGGTGTTCAGTATAAAGAAGTTTTGCTGGATGCATGTATCTAGTAGTTTGTAGCCGTAGTCGTTAACCTTGTTCATTGTGTCTCTGAAGGGTCCTTTATATTCCTTTATGGTAACTGAATTTATAAAATGAACGATTTTGATTTCATATCTGTCTAACGAACGCTTAAGGTGCGCAATTAAAAAAGAGAGATTACGCTAAATATGCACCCTCCATAAATACGCAATTTTGACATATAGAATGAGGAGTCATGTCAGTGGTGTGTCGGACTCTTGTATCAAAGATCGGTGTTCGTTCTGTATAGATGTGCTTGGTTGGTTTTTTCCGTTACATTATACAAAAAGTATTCGCATCTATTATATATATATATATATATATATCTATTTTTATGTTTTATTTTATTCTCGCCAGGACAACGTCAGATGTTGCTTCTAGTATATTATATGATTCCGATAAATACATAAACAGAGGTGCAACAAATTACAACATCAGGTTACACATTTAGAAGGTAGTACTGCTAGTAGAACATAATTGAAAATAATACTCACGTGGTCGACAGGTAATGGAGTCCTACTTGATGACGACTAACACACTATCAGTGACGAATGTTTACATGAACAAATATGGTATAAACAACAAAACAAAACACATAATATTATCATACAAACGACAATACACAGGACAAAATCGACGTTTCGGACAATATACCTTTTTCAAGATACGCACATAACATACAAACAAAAATACCACAAGTAGAAATTAATACACTACAACAAGCGTGTCCGAGTGAAATATGGTAGTTAGATACCGGAAGGATACGAACAGGAAGTACACAAAGACGATAATACAGGTGGAACTAGAGGAACAAAACGATGACGTAAATGGCGACACAAAATGAATAAAAACAACAAAGAGCAATCCGACCGAGAACTAATCAAAAGAGTGGTCAGAATTGAGTCGAAATGGCGTGATGGTACCCAACTCGAAAATGAGACTATTTTCAAGGGCGTACCTAGATCTATCATCGGTGGTGCAGGATCTGACGGCAGTGACCTGAATGTCAAGGACACCACGGTGGCCATCGTCGTTGAAGTGATTAGCCACAGGAGTGGGTGTTCTGTGTCTAATAGCATTTAGGTAGTTACAGAAGCGGTCGCTCAGTCTAAGGCCAGTCTCACCGATATATTGCTTACCACAGCGTTTACATATGATCACGTAAATAACATTACGGGATTCACATGTAAAGGCCTCATCGATGGAGAAACTGGCCTTGGGGAATGAGATGGAGCGGGAGTGCCTTAGTAGTACGCATCCAAATATATATGGAGTAGAAACCCTGGAAAGTAAGAAAATATTAGCGATAACGAAATTAAAAGAAATGAAAAATGTATTGAGAAAACTGAATAAAGAAATAAAAGTTATACTTCTTAGATAATACATTTTCCAATTGCAACCTACCGCAGTGAGACTTGGACAATAAATACGAGCAGCGGCAAAAAGAATATCAGCTTTCGAACTGAAGTGTTGTAGGGCAATATTATGAATTTCTTGGACAGAAAATGTAAGATATAGTGAGGTTTTGATTATTATGAATATAGAAGAAGGATGAATGGTGAATACAATTCTACATTCATTCATTCATTTTCCTTTTGCGCTGAAGTTAGCGCATAGGGCAGAGGTCAGATCTCTCCAATTCTGTCTGTTCAAAGTTTGTCTGTGTAGTTCGTGAATAGTATGAATATTGGTTGTTTTACTTTCTCTAAGTATTGTTCTCCTGAGTGATTTCATCTATCTTTATTGCATCTACATAGAAAGCTGAAATATTTCGGACATGTAGAAAGACACGATGCTATGGTAAGACGCATATTAAAGGGCAGAATTTCGTGGAGTAGAAGAAGAGGTAGACCTATATGAAGATGGACATATGACATCAAGGATAATATGAAGATATTATTGGGAGAAGCACCTCCAATCTTATTGAAGTATTATAATTTGAATATTTACATGTGGTTTAAGGCAATAACCAATATTCGAATGGTCAAGGATATTTACATGTGGCTGTACGTTTTGAATGATACTATGATTGTGTACTTGAAAACTATGCAGGTGTTGAGATTTCATTGAACCAGAATTTTTCTATGATGTTCGTCTCATTTATATTTATTTTGTCGCCGAAGAATGAAATTTACGGTCACTCAACTACTGAGTGACTTTTTATAGTGCCATGGGTGTGCCGTTAATTTCCTTCCGGGCGGGTTCAAACGGTGTATCATGAAAATATTTAACACAAATACAACTATTTGTCTTATCACTATTTACTGGAAAATGATATTATTTTTCTCAGTAGTACAAAAGCTAAGTCGGAGAATGTTTAAAAAGAGATACACGGACTTCACGGAAAAATAGAACTATTATGAAGCGAATAATCAACATCATATCATCACTCTCATAAGAGAGATTATTGTGGCTTGTGGTAGTAGTGTGTTCTGTCTCAACTATATTGAGGTTGAAATTACCAAGAATCCATGATGAAGAACAAAATACAGGTACATTAACGCAATAAATACAAAATAAATACTATCCAGCAACGAAAGTAGACAAGGACTGTCGGGACGGCTGCTCCGGCGGATGCGCCGAAAGCAATGCACAGGAGGGGGTGCCACAATAAATATTAATTTGGTTATGTAAAGGAGGCAGGAACTTGCCCAGGGTGTCACAATTTCTAGTATCGGCCCCAATACTGTACATGATCCTATTGAAATGCAACCAAGTTAGAAATGTCCACCTTTAAATAAATTGCATCTAAAATATGTAACAATCGTTGTTCTTGTGGGGAAATTAAGAAACAGTAAATTCGACATAACTATATCTGTTATGACACTATTGATTTTAATGTGGTAAAGTAAAATCAGTATCAGTAAAGATCACACTGTACAAATCACTAGTAATATATATTATTTAATTGCGAGAGCTTAGCGCTGACTGGAAACATATAATGAAAGAGCAAACGCTTGCATATTAAGCGCTGCAAGTAAGTAAATTCATGTAGGAAGCATAAAGATAAATTAAAATAATCCTTACTACTTACGGGAATTGAACCAGGTGAATATAAGTGCTATGGACGTGTGTTACATATGTGTTTTGAAGAACAAATAAAGAATGTATTTCCGGCAAAATAGCTAGCACTGTTGACAGCAGATACAGCTGAGAGCACTGTTGACAGCAGATACAGCTGAGAGCACTGTTGACAGCAGATACAGCTGAGAGCACTGTTGACAGCAGATACAGCTGAGAGCACTGTTGACAGCAGATACAGCTGAGAGCACTGTAGACAGCAGATACAGCTGAGAGCACTGTTGACAGCAGATACAGCTGAGAGCACTGTTGACAGCAGATACAGCTGAGAGCACTGTTGACAGCAGATACAGCTGAGAGCACTGTAGACAGCAGATACAGCTGAGAGCACTGTTGACAGCAGATACAGCTGAGAGCACTGTTGACAGCAGATACAGCTGAGAGCACTGTTGACAGCAGATACAGCTGAGAGCACTGTTGACAGCAGATACAGCTGAGAGCACTGTTAACAGTGGTGAACCGTGTAAGATTACCTGATTTAGACATGTAATACGACGACATAATTCAATTTCAAAGATTAGTCTATCCTGCAGTTGTTGTGAATGGAGAGAGAAGAGGTAGTACACAGATCATGAGTAGATAGCATGTAGAAATTATCTGGTGGTGCTGTTTCCACTGTTATGCAGATGGCTGAAAATATTGGGTTTTTTTGTTGTAGAATTCCAGTACTAATAGCTCGAATATGGTACTTTTGCAACCCTAAATGGTTACGAATGACATTATTATTATTATTGTTATTATTATTATTATTATTATTGTTATTATTATTATTATTGTTATGATTACTATTATATTACGCATTTAATTTTAATTAGACACACATAAGAATCACTGTGTGTTATTTGACATTGACATTACTATGTATAACTGAATAAATGTTACGGAAGTTTAGTGCAAGTACTGGTATTTAAATTGGTGCTCAGTGTTCACTTCTCAAAATTTATGTGCAATTATATTTTTCCTGATTACACAATAATTTAAAAACCATAGAATGGACTCTAGAACATAAAATGTTTAGGAAGATTCCATCTGTCTTTATTATCTGCAGGAAATATAACATTTCATCTATTTTTATTATATGTAGCTAACATAAGATTCAATCTATTTTAATTATCTGTAGTTAAAATAGGATTTCATCTGTCTTTAACATGTGTAGCTTCTTTAAGATTTATTATGTCTTTATGGTATGTAGCTCCAATAAGATTTCATCTGTCTTTACCGTCTGTAGTTAATATAAGATTTCATCTATTTTATCATTTGTAGTTAATATAAGATGCCATCATCTGTATTGTCTGTACCTAATATAACATGCCATCTATATGTATTGTCTGTAGATAATATAAGATTTCATTTGTCTTTATTGTTTGTACCTAATATAAGATTTTATTTTTCTTTATTGTCTGTAGCTAATATAAGATTTCATTTGTCTTTATTGTCTGTACCTAATATAAGATTTCATTTTTCTTTATTGTCTGTAGCTAATATAAGAATTCATTTGTGTTTATTGTCTGTACCTAATATAAGATTTCATTTATCTTTATTGTCTGTAGCTAATATAAGATTTCATTTTTCTTTATTGTCTTAGCTAATATAAGATTTCATTTGTGTTTATTGTCTGTACCTAATATAAGATGCCATCTATATATATTGTCTGTAGCTAATATAAGATTTCATTTGTCTTTATTGTCTGTAGATATTATAAGATTTCATCTATCTGTATTGTATGTACCTAATATAAGATGCCATCTATATGTATTGTCTGTAGCTAATATAAGATTTCATCTATCTTTATTGTCTGTACCTAATATAAGATTTCATTTGTCTTTATTGTCTGTAGCTAATATAAGACATTTTATAATCTGTTCTTCATTTAAACTAAAAAGGAAATGTATAAATCATCACTGGAACTATTAAGCAGTACAGCAAATTTCATGAAATGTAGTCAATAGATGCTAAGTTACAGATTTTTAAACAAGGACACATATTTTGACACAAATTATATTACACGTATAACCTTTGGACAGTTAGAGATTTATCTGAAGAATATACATTCTTCTTCTTCTTCTTCTGCGTTCGTTCTCAAACTCCTGCAGATTAGCAGGATGTAGTCCAGAGAACGGAATGCGTTGTGTCATGGTTTACAGCATTGCTGCGATATCTGCGCCTTTCGGCTTTACACATCCGACTTCAGCATGGCTTTGGATCACTGACCCTATATGGGATGGGACAGCCAACTCCATCCCATAACCTCCTTAGTCGCCTTTTACGACATGCATGGAAGGTAAACAGTGTTGCTATTCGTTGCTCCCCTTTCGGGCCCGAGAACACACGGGCGAAGAATATACATAAATACGTAGAATACAGAACAGCTGGGTTGCCTGAGGAATGATGTATGTATAGTACCTGGTCAACAGAAGAATAATAGTTATACTATTATGATATAATATGACTAGGGCACAGACAATAGTTCTTATTATCATCTCCTGCAGAGCTATCTAACGTATTATGATTAGAGAAGTACAGTGGGACCATCCTTATTTAAGTTCTGAATAAACTGTATGACGATGTTAAGCATTGATTGGTCACAAAATTTTTTGAACTTGTTAGAAATAACGTCAAATAGTATATGAAAAGAACTGCCTAGTTAAATGTTTCTAGTAGATGGCGCTAGACCAATGTGAAGTAAATATTTTTTTTAAAATACTCGTATTTTAAATAGCATTTCTGCATAATCTTTTTTTTACAAATCGAGCAATGAATTGAAGTCATTAGTTAAATAAGGGGCTATCCATACATTACGTCAACAATTAGCCCCACACATCACGTAAATAAATGGCTGCCCATACACTACTTCAAGAATTAGTCCCACACATCACGTAAATAATTGGCTCTCCAAAATGTACGTCAACAATTACTCCATCAAATAAATAAATGGTTCTCCATACATTACGTCAACAATTACTCCCACACATCAAGTAAATAAAGGGATTCCATATATCCATCAACATCAGGCAGCATGTCCTGAACAGGAAGTAACAGTCATCACAACCTTTCAAAACTCCTGTCGCTCTTGAGCCAATCTTCCTGCCTCTTTTACTCTCAATCTTCAGGTGGTCTTTGATATCGTGCGTCCATCTTCTTCTTGGTATGCCTCTTGTTCGTCTCCCTGCTATCATCCTCTCCATTATGGTCTTCTCTAGGCTTTCATGCGTTTGATATTTCCAAAATATTGAAGTTTTCTGGAAAGAACTATGCCATTTAGCCAGTTTTCGTTTACATTTATTTCTCTCAGGATGGCTAAAGTGTTGTTCTTTTTGGTCCATGGTATTCTGAGGATTTTTCTGTATCATTTTGTTTCAAATGCTATTATTTTATTTTTCACGTTGGTGATGATTGTCAAGGATTGACACCCGTATTTTGCCACTAAGAATATGCAAACTCTTAGAAATGTTAGTTTCGTTGTTTTGCAGCAGCTCAGCGATATGTTTTTATTTGTATTAGTCTCTTTGATGCGATAACCAACATTACGCCAACAATATTGTGTCATCCTCCTCTTACTTCTGTGAATTGGAAACTGCCAAGAATTTAGGGGCCACCTGCTTAATTGTAGCATACACATAATTAACCGCCTACTTAAATAAACAATTTATTTAGCAGATAAAGTAAGAAGTAATACGTTTTGTTTCACATTTTCAAATTAGTTTTGACGTAACTTATGTAAGATATGTCTAAGATCATACGTCGTACAGTAATTAAATCTCGTATAAAATATTTCTGACATTGTGCACTAGACAAATACAATGCAATAGCAAACTTCCAGTAGAAGAATTACTTAAATAGTAAGACGTCGCTCTTGGTGAAGCCTCACAGCATTTCCATTTTGCAATTCAGATTTCAGTAGACGAAATTTTAACCAGTTTCTTTCAGTTGACACTGATTAGCCTCGAAATTTGAATGATCACGTCTTCCGAGTTCCACCAATCCGCATAACGTAAAAAAGATGTGATGTTAGTCAAGATATCTAACGTGTAATATTCTAAAGTTACTATAAATATGGTCACAATTTATCGAGACACAGACTACGCACAATTTGCACTGAAATGTAAATTCCTCGCAGACAACTAACATTGAAACAGAAATGGTAATTTAGATATGTGTGAAGATGTGTGTATTTGTGGAGAAGTGGTATTTGCGAAGAAATTGTATTTGTGGAGAAGTGATATGTGTGAAGAAATGTATTCTTGGGGACTTCAACGGGCAAGGAGGGTCAGACCAACAATTTTGGCCAATATGCATTAAGGAACAAGAGAACGTGACATTGAAAAAACTAGCAAAATTGAAAACATATTACTGGAGTTCTGCTCAGACAACTATATGTGTGTCACAAACACCCTTTAACAAAGTAAAAAACGTTATACATTGCCTTGGTGTCATCCAAAATCTGGACACCAGCACCGAATTAAAGTTGTTTGAGTTATGAGACATTATCAAAATACAGTAAGAAGCACACAGGCCTAACAGCGATAACTATGCTAATACCATCATCTACTAATGAACAAGATAAAGGTTGTGCGCAAGAAAGTGTACCATACTTAAGAAGCTTTACAACCATATGTATGCTCTATATGTTTGTAAAAGTTACACATTCATTATTGAATATAACATATTTAAATGAATACGTTAAATATACAACTTTAGAAATATTAAATGCTGAAACAGATCTACAGAATGAAGTGAATACGTCCGCAGGAATAAACAGAGGATGCATAGATAAATGAAAACGTAAATATATACGTTGGACTCCAGTTACGTTTACGTTGTCTGATCAGAGAATAATGCTCTCGTTTACAAAACGCATGTCATAATCAATGGAATGTGTTGTTGTTTTTTTTAATGCGAGCTTATTTGCTCGTAGACTCTACAAATAACTCCTAGGTTATCCCCAAAAACAATCATTTTTGTTGTGACATCAAATTATGTGATCTATTTATAGTATTCTAAACATCGACATTAGAAAAAAATCATCATATTTAATTCGTTGATGCGGATTTATGCTATAATATTGTGGTAATTGGTATAATTTTGGGAGTCACCTTGCATGTGATGCTCAAGCGGCATCTAATCTGATTTGTGTCAATGGATAAACGAGTTGTTCTGTGGAATACATTATATCCCCACACATGTTCCTAAGCTCGTAGAACGAGAAGCACTTTATCTAAAGACATACCTAAATGCTTCATTAAACATGGCTACAATATGCATCCCTGTCCAAATATGTTATATCAGTAATGTGTCAATTTAGTGGAAAAATGTTCCGATGTTAACATACAACCTGACAATGATATTCCCTCAGAGTTCTATCTATTCTTAAAAATACTTCAATCCCAGAACAGCCTCCGTTAGTTGTAGATAATGTCGAAACAAACAAGAATGCAGAAGTCTATTTCAGGTTTCGCTCTCTCATTCCATTTTTTTTGTTATTGCGCCGCCGTGCCTTTTCACATTTTTTGGTTGATCCCTCTTATTTCCCAATTCTTTGCCAAATGTGGTAGCACACGGAGCGATGGAACATAGGCGTATCATGTTCAGCGTGTTTATTTGTTGCTGTTGTTACAATATTTACGCACGTCCTCGAGAAACTGCATGATGATAATTCTGTATTGAATTTTAGCTAATCTTTTTTACTATTATTATTTCTTAAATTTCATAACTTTTGCACACTATTAAATGTGTCATTAGTGAACGTACTTTGGCTAGAAGCTAACCCTTACACAGAGTAACCCTTTTCCAAAAATCTAACCAAACGGCAGAATCGCCACCGGAAACCAGGTTGGCCAGAAACACAGGGATGGAAGCTATTACATTTCGGTGTTGAACCATCTTAGCCGGGGCCAGTCTGACTCATGAATATTCATTTAAAATGCCAGAACTCGTCAGAGTTACATCTGCATGTTACCATTCGATCTTGCTGAAGAAACTTGCGCGACTTGTGCCATCTTTAGCTACAGCAGAAAACATAATATATCAGGAGACTAACTACACTATTTATGGCTTTTCTTGCCAGACATTTTAGTGTTATTTGTAATGTTATGTTTGCATTTGCACAGGTTAAGAACGTTTATGCCCAAGGACAATTTTGCTAATACAAAAAATTAATATATAGTTATCTTGGGAACACATTCTTTTTTCGTTCGTTCTCCAAATCCCATCGGATCTTTCTTGTAGCTGGACAATGGTCCCACTAGATTTCAGAAGGGTGTAGTTCGGATAATGTAAATGCATTGTGTCGCCATATTATTTGCTCAAAGGGACTGACATATCCGACGTTGGAGTTAGTAACTAATACGGTCATTGCTTCTATCACTTCCACTGAACTGTGGAGTTCTGTAACCGTATCGCTTTTATAGTAGACCCGATATATAAGAAAACTGGTTCTTGTACTTACAAACTGATGACCAAGCTTAAAGTTAACCTCGCTCACGTATGCTTCAACGCTTTCTGCTGTCTTGCGTAGCTATCAACCTAACCTCAGACGCCCATGTACAGTTGTAATATGTGGTTGGTTAGATCAGCAGAAATCACGAGCTTTGAAGTTCTTGTTCCGCATCATTTTATTATACACTGTTTTCAGAACTCTCAGTGGAATTGCGGAAAAAAAGACCTACTCAGAATTAGGTTTATGTATGTATGTTTTTGGACATGTTTTCCTATATTGTACACAGATATCCAGCAATATTAAGCAAGCAACTACTTCAACTGTTCCAGTCATGTGGGCTGTGCGATGAGGAACACGGCCAACAATATACATCAAAGTAGTTGCGTGCTTAATATTGCTGGATATCTGTGTACAATATAGGAAAACATGTCCACAAACATACATACATAAACTTAATTCTGAGTAGATCTTTTTTACGAACTTCAATACGAAGTACAATTATTTTACAATATATATATATATATGCGGATTTCAACTTACAAATATACCTCGTAGATTGTGGTTGGCTAAATCACAACCTCCATTACTTGTATTGGTCAAAGAAACTTTGATTTGAAAAGTGCTCACCTCACAAAAATGGGCCCATATTAAATGATCAAATTACCCGATTCAACGTTGTTCCAGCCTTCGACATGACTAATAATTATTAAAGATTTCTAAAGAACAAAATTAATAACAGAACGTACTTGAATGTTAAGTCTTTTTATTAAGTACTTCTATTTATATTTTGAGAAATGAACTTTAATTTATAAAAAAGAACACAATAGCTGTAAATCTCACTTCCTAATACGTTATAAATAATGTACTCTTTTATAATGGCAATATGTGCACACTTGTAGATCAGATGGACAGGCCTCTGAACATATTCTGCAGAACTGTTCACAGAATGAACAATAGAGAGAGAGAGAGAGTAATAGAGAGATAGGTAATGGCGCAACCCACAACACAGCAAGTAAAGATATATAAAAGAGCTCCTTACAACGGTTTAGTACATTCACAAGACATGTCTGATGTGTAAACTACAAGTAGCCACCACAAGAAAGAAAGATAATAGCAATTCGATGTCCAATCATAAATGAACTGAAACTTACACATGTAAAACTATGAATACTGCATCTATTGGAGTCCACCTCTAATTAGAGATAGAGATGAACGAAACAAAGGCCGGCTTCAGATCGGGCAGAGGAACAAGAGATCACATTCTTAACATGAGACTGAACATGGAAAAGTGTAGGGAATTCTCTACTGACCTGCACATCTGCTTCATATATTACTCAAAAGCGTTCGACTTCGTTCAACACCAGAAACTATGGGAGATAATGAACAACATGTGTTTCCCAAGACATCTGATGCATCTAATAGAAGAACTTTACCAAGATCAAAAGGCTGCAGTACGCGTGGTGTGAGACTCGAATTTGGACAAGGGGTACACGATATCGGTGAATGACACCTCGGCTAAGAGGGCAAACGAGCCAGGGTCCAACTCTTCTGTTGAGTTCTTCCCCTTAAGGAACCAGGCTCACGGATGAGAAACGGTTCAGTACCCAATGGGCACAGGCACAGCACGTCCAATTACACGAGGCAAGTTCATAGACAGTGGAACACCTCGTGCGAGTCAGACGAGAGCAAAAATCGTCTGGGCGAAGAGTCGCCACTACGCGTGTCTGGAGACAGATATAGAGGCTGTCACAGGCTAAGGGTAGCCCACCCGAATTGTCATGGCATGCCGAAATCGGATGTGCTAGGCCTACACGGCGCATAACGGTGGCACAACGTAATCACGCTCCCGGCGGAAATCGCACGGATATCCGTGATGGTTACAATGGAGCGAACGCAAAACAAACAAACAAACAAAAGGCTGCAGTGAAATTAGAGGGTGATCTCTCAGAGTGGTTTGAGGTACAAAGAGAAGTTAGGCAGGGATGCACACTCTCCCCATACCTGTTCAACATCTACACAGAAAGTATAATGAGGAATGTGAGAGAAGACATACGAAACGCTGACTACCGCGCTTTAAATATCGGTGTATTCGAAATCCCTGAACTACGCTACGCAGACGACACAGTGTTACTTTCAAATGATATAAATGGATTGGAACTACTAATCAAGAACACAAAGAAATATAGCGAACCACAAAACGTGTATTTAAACACGTAAAAAGCCAAAATCATGTCAACAGATATAATAACACAACAAACAAACATCAGAATAGATAATAACGTGATAGAATGTGTGGATAAATTTGAATACTTAGGAGCAAACATCAACGGTGCAGGAGACTCCATGACAGAAATAAGGAAGAGATTGGCAATGGCATATTGCAAAATAACACGACTGAAAAACATTTGGAAAAAACATCAAAATAGAAACGACATTGCTAATGTTCCGAACTTTTATTTTTCCGGTTTCAGCATACGGTTGTGAAACATGGACCCTAAATAAAACAGCGGCGAAGATTATCAGCGCCTTTGAGATGTACTGCTACAGAAAGATACTTAGAATATCATGGAAGGAAAGAAAAAGAGAAACTCTGATATTACAAACATATTGAAGATTCCAGAGTGTTGGTTACTAAAAACAATACGAAAAAGAAACCTACACCTGTTTGGTTATATAAAGAGACACAACTGTTTAGAAAGACAAATAATGAAGGCTAGAATACATGGGTAGAGGAGAAAGGGCAGATCAATAAGACGATGGACTGACGACATTAAAGATAACATGAATACATCTTTGGAAAATGCAAGCTGCATTGCCCAAAACAGAGTGGGTTCAGAGAATTCATTGGGAAGACAACGTTCTAACCCAATTGTAGTAATGTCCAGAGCAAACGCTAGATCCTGGATCCAACTTTCATCTTTTATTTCATCTGTGCTTTTATCTTTCATCTCCAAAAATAAGTAATTTTTGGTCTCAGCAAATGAAATCTTTTCAGCACTTTGTGACATGACAACCAACGGACTGCTGTGTAGAATTGAACATCGGTGAACTGACTATCCGTGCATTGTAACAGCTGACTGAATTGACGATGGTTGGGAGCATTGCATTTGATGAAGTTCACTGTTTTTCTGACCACATTAAAGCACGTGATTCAATTTTAAAGTCTTTGAACAAAAATTTTGCTGATAAATAACACAGTGAAAATGTGCAAATGATGAATCTGGATACGAGTTCTAAATTTTTGTTCTCAACTTGGCAGAAACACCATTATGTCTACCAACCATATTCGGAGCATCGTCAGTAAATAAACATACACGTTTACTCAAATCAAAATCATTGTCATGCAAAATCTGCTCGACTATTTCAAAGATGTCTTCGCTCGCTGTATTGTCATGCATTGGGATTAGTTCAATCAGTTCTTAATAAATATTAAATTCGCTGTCACCGGCCCTAATAAAAACTGCAAACTGTACTATTCCAGTGATGTCAACGGTCTCATCAATAGCAATAGAAAAGTGTTCAAATTTGGATGATGCAACCTTCAACTGTTGTTTCAAATCATCTGTCATTTCATCAATCCGTCCAGTAACAGTGTTCCTGGTTAACGAAATATCCTTAAATAAATGTGCATTCAGTAGGCACACAATGTCAGACGCTTTTACAAGGCAATGCTTTATGACATCTCCTTCACTGTAAGATTTCCCACTCATGGAGACCATTCGGCTGAGTTCATAGCGTGCAGTAACGGAAGCGACATTGGCTTGATCTATTTTTGTAAAACATGTCTGTTTCTGTATCAAGTTACTCTTCAATTCCTTGAGTCATGAACCAGGTATTAAGCCCTCCTCATATTTATTGCAGGATCGATAGTTGGTTTCATAATGTCTTTTTAAGTTGTACTCTTTTGGCGTGGCAATGATGTTATTGCATAATAAGCAATATATCTTTCCATTTACCATTGTACAAAAATACTTTAGTTCCCATTTTTCTTGAAATACTCGCCTTTCTTCATCAAGTATCCTTTTCTACTTAGCTGAAGGTGATGTAGCCATTATAAACGGTGTCAGTTTACGCAGTACTTCATAAAAACAAATAATATAATTACCTGCACGATTCCACACGATACAATTTACTATTATTTTAACATTTTAACATGACAATAACAGCCTGTCTTCTACTTCTGGTCAATGTTGCCAATTTTCACCGATAGAAAACTCGAACAGCTTAAAATAGCCGTATTGTTTTTTTATACGTGGCACCGTGCCAGATTTCTGTTTTATACATCCAGTTTAAAGTATTAAAACTGCAATTTTCGCTATTAAATGAGGCAGTTGCAACATCCTTTATGCAGGCTGCACACGTGCTTGCAAAGGGCTGCATGCTGCCCGCGAGCCGCGCGCTTGACATACCTGGCTTAGAGGAAACTTGGGTAAGCTCAAACAATGCCACACACTGTAATTTTGAATGGTGAGATAAGATTCAGTATACCATTGAACTTGAGAGAGTTGGACTCCCCATCATTAATCATATTCTAGAAGAAATTCATGTAGTATCTAGAATCTGCTATATGATACTCTTCTATGGGAGCCGCGTAGCGCAGTGGTTAGCACACTGGCTTCGCATATGAGTGGTCCAGGGTTCATTCCCTAGTTGAGGTGAAAAAGTTTCTCAGATCGCAACGGCTCCCGGGTCGATCCATCCTTGAATGGGTACATGATTAATCCGGGAAGTAAAGACTGCGAGGGAGAGGAGATGCTACCTCTGAGATGAAGAGCCTCTGAAATGTGACATCGCTAACATCTCACACCCCTACGGCATTAATAAATGCTGTGGGTTACTTTACTTTTTACTCTTTTATGGTGAGATGCAGAACGGAATACTCTCTTAAAGTGGATGAAATATGCCATCCAGTGACTCGATTAAAAAAACAAAACATTACTGTAAGTTTCTGGTGTACAACACATAATACGTGAGAAGATGCTCAAGCAGGTTTTAAGATGCGACTAAGGAGATTTTAGGAGTGGAGTTGATTAACCAGTCCAATACGTAGTATCGAATTTAATAATGAGGAATGCGGCATCGAATCAATCTTAGATTGATTAGCAGCAAAGATTGACTATAGATAGACCAAGTCTCAACAGCAGAAGTTTGACTAAAGGGACAGCACGACTCATACAACATAGTCTTGAATTATTTGTAGTTCAGCTCCTTCTTATATACTCTGCTCCTCCTCTTCTTCTTCTTCTTCTTTCATTCACTTGAAACATGTCTATATCTGTAATTCTGTCTCCTTAATAAAACTCACTGTCTTTTGTAGTTCATACAGTGTTCCATAGAGCTTTAATTCCAGTGTTGTTTTCTCTGGCCAATATGTCTGCCTCAACGTTTCATGTTCAGAACACTCTTGAAGTATATGTTTGGCACTCAGTGCTGCCTGTCCACATGTGCACATGGCCGTGTTGCCAATCTTTGAACTTTGTATACATGTGGCTGCGGAGTCGGTTGTGACCTGTTCTGAGGCGTAGAATTATAACTTGTTCTGATCTGTTCAAAATGTGATAGTCATCTTGTGTTGGTGTTTATGGCTTTCTTATTGACTTGATCATCGGTTTTTTCTGATGGTAGGTGATTGGTACATCTGGTTGGTCTTCGACAGCACCTTCCTTACCCAGTTGGTCTGCTTTTTCATTTCCTGGTATTCCACAGTGAGAGTTTATCCACAGCATGGTTACCATATACTGGTAAGACAATTCATTAAGTAGTTTTTGCAATTCTTTTAGTTTTTCAGACTGGAGAGCTTGAAGCACTGACCTTGCATCTGTCAGGAATACCACAGGCTGTAGGCCAGAGTTGGAGTTCAGCAGTTTTTTAGTTGCCACATTAATTGCCTGAATTTCTGCATCATGATTATTGCAGAATTTCCCTGTTGGTGTTCTGATTGTATCTCTAGGCTTGTGTGGATATTCTATATATATACACCTGCACCACCATTCCTCACAGCATTCTGTGCTGACCCATCTGTGTATACTCTGACCCATATATATTGTGGATATTCCTCATCCAGGAAACTGAGGGTGACTGTCCTTCGCTGCACATTGTTCTGTTCATCCTCGCTTATTATTCCTTTCACATGGGTCTGAATGTATATTGGCATTCCATGCCTTTCACTCCACGGGGTTTGTTCTGGTACAGACCTTAAAGGGCTGTCAACTTCAGACAGGTCTGTAAGTTGTCTACGGAGTCGTTTAGCTTGGTGGATAAAGCTGCTTCTTTTCAGTCGCCCCATTATAAATTTTGGAATCTTTCCTTCATTGGATGACTTGGCATACACTAACAATTTTCTGCTTGAATTAGTAATTTTGTGTCTCTGCTTTCGCCAAGTGTTTGAATTCTTCACATTTTCTGCATCTCTACTATGGGTGTTGATTTCATTGCTCCCAACATTATTCTAAGTGCCTGATTTTGCACTTTATCTAGATCTTGTAATGTGGTGTTCGATGCAGGACACCACGCAGCTGAACCATATTCCAGGTGTGGTCTTATGCCTTGCTGGTAAACTTTACGGAGTATATTCCCACTGGCTCCCCATGTGGTTCCACTTAGTTTTCTCAGGATAGCTAACTTCCTCCTGGCTTTTGTTGTTGCTTTGTTTATGTGTTGTTTCCATGTCAGCTTATCATCAAAGGTAACTCCGAGGTATGTAAGTTGTTTGTTTTCTTTCAAGAGCTCTCCGTCTATCTTGATATGACCGGCTATTTGTTTTGGTGAGAGGGTAAAGAGTGTAGTGTTGCACTTATCTGTGTTAATGCTGACGCACCATCTATTTACCCATAAGGTTAAGGCATCGATAGCTCTTTGTATTTGTTTAGTGCAACTGTCGCATGTTCTTCCGTGCACCAAATCACCAGGTCGTCATCATACATTGCCACTTTTATCCCGTGTGGTAGCTCAGCAACTAGGTCATTGATATAAACCAAGAAAAGGGTGGGTGACAGGACTACTCCCTGGGGGACTCCATGACGCAGTAGGACTTTCTTGCTCTTGCGACCATCTAATTGTACCCTGGCTCTTCTATTATGCAGGTATGCTTTTACCCATTTGTACATTCTTGAGCTAACCCTGCAATTTCGCAATTTCTTTAAGAACCCTTTTTCCCCTTACCTTATCAAATGCTAGGCCGAGGTCTATCCATGCTGATAGTACCAGTTTCTTATCTAGAAAGGCATCCTCAATCTCTTGGGAGAGGTAGGTTGCCTGATCTTCAGTAGAATAGCACAGTCTGAAGCCTGATTCCTGTGATACCAGAAGGTTTTCGCTTTCAAGGAACTGCATCCTAAGATTGATAATGCGTTCCATTGTTTTGCATAGACAGCTTGTGAGGCTAACGGGCCTGTAATTGGAGACTGTGTTGCCATCTTTTCCTGATTTGAGGAGTGGTATCATTATTGCTTCTCTCCACGCCTGTGATACATTACCTGTGGACCAGCGTGTGTTAAAGATCTGCAGTAGCTTTGCTCTTGCTGCAGTTCCCAGGTTTTTAATCATTTCATTAGACACTTCATCAGCTCCATGGGACTTTTTCATTTTTAATTTGGATATTGCATGCTCCAGTTCTTTCATTGTGATTGGTGCCTCCATGACTTCAGGTATAGGTTCGCCTTGTTCAATGTTTTGCTGGTTCTCTCTAACCTCCAGTTGTTTGTCTGGGCTAACTTTGACGTTATTGTCTTCTGCAAAGTAATCAGCTGCATGTTTACCTGTTAAAATGTTTCTATCTTTATAAAGAGTGATCCTGGTATTTCTCCCTGTACCTTCGGCATTTAGTTGTTTTACAAGTTTCCATAATGTCTTAGTATCTCTTTCTAGGTTCAGCCACTCTGTTTTTTCTTTCCAGCTGCTCCTTCTGGCTTGTAACTTGGCTCTTTGAAATTTAGCCTATGTTTTCTGGTATTTGTTGGGATGTTCTTGGATAGGTCTGTTCTCAGCCTGCTGTTTAGATGTTTCCATCTTATTTTGCAGCTTTCCAGTTCATCATTCCAGTAGGGTTTGTAGTTTTTGCGTGCCCCCCTGGGTATGGTTTTACTAGCAGCATGTAGTATATGTCTATTAAATTCACTCACTGCTTTATTGATGTCTTTATCCAAGTTCATGTCCTTAGCTAGAACACTGGTTAAATGCTGGTACATTTTCCAGTCTGCCCTCTTATAGTTCCACCTAGTGAGTGTCCTGCTGTCCTTGGTAAATTCATTGTCGATTTCCAGAAATACCGGTCAGTGGTCACTACTCCCAAGCTGCTTTCCAATGACACGTGTGATGTTCCATATCTGGCCTGGTGAGTGGAATGCCAGGTCTGGTGTAGAGGTGGTGTGCCATGCTCTCGAGTAGAAGGTTGGTGAGTCTGCTGGCTGATTAATAAGGATGAGATTATTTTCATCTTGCCAGCTCGCAAGTTCCTCAACTCTCTTGTCGATGTGATCGTAGCCCCAGCTCTGAGAGTGGCTGTTGAAGTCACCACACACCATATGTCTCTCTTTTTCTGGAATTGTGTCTGGTGGCAATGGTCTATCATTTGGGCAGTAAATGATAGTTCAGGAGATGGAATTCTGCACTGTCTGTTTTTAGGTGGAGCATCTGGTATTCTGCCCCCTCCATATATTCTTCCAGCTGACATGCGTTGATATTGTTTTTAACAAGTGTCAGAATTCCATCCTTTCGCCTGTCCTTTCGGTCAGACCGGTAGCACTGGTAGCCTTTGATCTTGAAGGCTATGTCACTGCTGATGTGTGTTTCTTGGATGCAGCATATACTAACTTGTTCTTCGCTTAGGATATTCTCAATTCCAATTTTTTGCTGTATCCATCTCTTTTACTGTTCACACCCTCAGCATTGCAGTGCATTATTTTTATTGGTCGTTGGTTTGTTTGGCCAGAGGCTCTATTCCCTTGACTCCTGGCTTATCGGGAAAATCGAGAAGGACTTCCAGTAACTGATGTTGGGCCCTTTCGAGGTATGGGGTCCGGCACAGTTCCGGCCTGAACGTCCGCCACATGGGAGGCACCATAACTATTTATAAATACAGACATGTTTCCATTGTGTTTTGTGCGTGGCATCCTGATTATCTGTGCACCTTTTTGCTGGTTGCCTCCATCTCGTCTTCAGCACTCTGCTTACTTGGGCAGGACTATGGTCCTGCTCGAGTGAGACTGCCCGGCCAGTCTTAATTTCCAGCCCCTGATGGTTGAACTAAGCCCCATCACCACTGCACGGTGCTGGCCTCGATGGGGATTACTTCTCTCAAGACAGGGCTTCATATGTAATAATTTTGATTATTTTCGTGGTCCTCATTAGTCACTATGTAAATGATTTGTATCTCCTGTCAACATCCATGACTCTTATCACTCGAATCTGCGTATGCATTGATAGTACGTCATTGAAATGAATGTTTAGCATTGTTTTGAAAAGCCAAATCAGCATTTTTTTTTTAAATGAGAAATATTTTATTCAATGGGTCGTATCAATGCACACGTGCATTCTAGTGATTGGATGTTATATTGAATCAATTTCACTTTATTGCTGTGAACACAAGGTGAAAACTGAAAGAAACTGAGATGTGGTTTTTTAGAAGAATGATACAAATTATATGGACAGCTAAGAAAACTAATGTAGAAGTCATCAGAGATGTGGAATAAAAAAGACAATTAGAAACAGCCAAGATTTCTAGGCATGTGCTGAGAAGAACAATACTTAAACATTTAGTAATCACCTGAAAATCAAGAAGATATAGAAGACATAAAGATACATTTCTATTTAGTGGAGATGCATGCATGATCGCCTACGCCACTCGGCCTGGCGCTTGATTTAGTGATCAACGCCTACCAATACAATGAACGGAAATAATAAAAACGTGACGTTTGAAGGCTTGTTTTGATACTGCTCGTAGTCAATAATGTCGATAGCCACATGACAACTTTGTGTAAAGAAATAACAAAATGTGACTGTTGCATGGCATGAAATCGGCTAAAGTTTTGTTCATGGTCTAGTGGGGACTCAACGTGCGCCAAATGGACCATGGGGGCCACGAAGACTTGCAGATGAGCCACATATAAAAGCAATGAAATTATGAAGTCACAAAAATGTATAGAATTGCCAGCAGGACGGTAACTACTTCAACGAAAACAAGATTTATATTAGTGAAGTTTAATAATCCATGTTGACATACAAAAAACGTTTTCATGTTGACACTAGTGGATGGGAGCACGAGAGGAAATGTGTCTCAAAATGGTATCATCGGCCAAAAAAAGTTTGAGAACAACTGGTATAATCTATATACAATTTAATACTGTTTTCTCGTCTGGAAGCGTATCATTGCAACATATATTCCTAAAAGTAGGAAACCTACCTGAGGTGCTACACGTCAATAGAGAGTAGGTACTGTTGGGTACGGGAAAGAAAACTTGAATAGCAGATCATCACTGAACAGAGAAAAGCGATGAAGACAATAATGGAAACGAACTTATTTATACTCGAAAACCAATACAGTACTGAGACACGGACTTTGATTGTGTTGGCACATCCGCTGAGAGCAAGGTCACGTCTTTGAAGGCAGCATAAGCCTAATTTAATTCAAGTCAACCGTTATTCAATACCGCCGTACAAAGAAAGTTATATTGAGTATCCAAAGAGCACAATGGAATCATCTTCTTACACGTGACTTTTCCCTAGCAGTCAAGCACTTCGTCTGAGAGAGACGTAGTCGTGACAATTTAAAACTCGATTGATACCCTTTGACCAATACGGTACACAGATTATTTGTGTTCAGTATCCATGGACACAGTGGGTGATTAATAACAAACAATGGTAAGGAGTCAAAATACAAAAGAAATTGGAATGACTTGACAGTTAATTGGAAGGCCATCAAAGGCCGCCGAGATAAATGTGTTGAAAATGCATAGATTGAGACCCATCCCTGACGCTCTGGCGGCACTGCACAAGATGTGACGCCACGAAACAGCTCAAGTCCATTTCAACTGAGAACTGTTGCCCAACACGGATGCACACTAATAATTGGATGCAGTTTCACAATGACACAGTAGACAAGGAAATAGTCATCGTAATCGAATTGTCGTTTCGCGGACACACATTATCGCTAAATACTGTAACAAAATTTTGAGTAGAAGGTTTCATCTTTAGGTACTATGCACTCTCCAGAGTTTAAGTATGTTCGGTATGAGAGAAAGCTCGGGAGAAACCGCCCCGATTCACACTGGACGCAAGAGCTAATCTCTCGTTCAACATGGGTATTTAAACAGACACGTTATATCTCATATACCCCAAAACTGCACTTCAACAGTTTATCTACGGTATACGATGTACACATATGTTGATAGCCATATTACAAAACCTGGCTATCGATCTGCATTAGAGGGTGTTATACCATTTCATATTAATCGGTGACATTAGCTTGTACAGCATATATGCCAATGGTATTCGTGAGCTCGTATCATAATTGATGTTACCTTCAACTTTGTTTGTCGTTCATGTATGGGCAATGTGATGCGCAAACATCACTTCCATTGACAGGTTATTACAGTGCTCTAACTGAAAGGTTGCATAGCCGACCCTCAGACCTGAGTAGATGCAACAGGCGACATAGCTAATGAGACTCTATCAAACTACTCATGCATATGCAGGTACACCATTAGTAAAAAGAAAAATATGGGATAACTAGAATATATAAATATTAATACAACCATATATATATATATATATATATATATATATATATATATATATATATATTGTCGTTACTTGTTTAGATAGTGAATTAATTTCCGTTTAGTTACAGTAGTCGTCATGATTCGTTGAGAAAGTTTCTTAACACGATTATATTATAACGACTAGCCATAACACCAACATTGTTTGGCTCTAACGAATTTCTAGTCAGTATAAATCATGGGTCGTAGACCGGGATCCTGGCTCTCGAAAATACTTTGATACCGGACTAAAAACATATGCTTCAAAATACTGAGATTGGATTTATGAAATACGGAATTTTCGAATTTTTGGTATTTAATTTCAACATCATCAATAGTGCCGTCTCCGCAACGAAGATTGGCTGCAATGGATCTCCAACATCCCCTGTCTCTTGTCTTGGTGGTGTATTCTGCTAGACTGTAACCTGTCCATCGTGTGATGTTTACCACTTGTATCTCTGCCTACCTCTTGCTCGACTCCCTTTGACTTTACCCTCAAGTAAGGTCTTCAATAAGGTCTTTTAATGTGACCAAAATATTTTATTTGTCTGATCTTTATTTCTCTTAGTAGTTCTTTCTTCATTTTAAGTGTCTTTAGCACCTCTTTATTTGTTTTCTTCTCCTTCCATGATGTTCTCCCTATTCTTCTATATACCCACATCGCAAAGGCATCAATTCTGTCTTCTAGTTGTTTATTTAGTGTCCATGTTTCTTAGCCATACATTAATATAGAATAGATATAGCATTTTATAATTCTCATTTTTAACTTGTTTGTAATTTGTTTAGATGTTAATATTTTCCTCATGTCATTGAATGTACTTTTAGCCATTCATGTGTCCAAGATATTGATAATGTTTTACTTGTTGTAGTTTCTCTCCATGTATGTTTATGTTTAGCTCTTAAATTTTAACAGAGGTATTTAATAGGTATTTAATTTACCGAGAGTATAGATCGCTTTTCTTAGTTTCCAACGGTAACTTCCCATGCACTATTTAAAGCAAACCATGTCAATAATTTATGTTATAAGCGAACCACGTGTCTCTTGTTGAGATACGACCGATGTATTAGATATGTTGTTCTGTGTTTCATTTGTAAAGTAGAATGCCTTGTGATTAGTTTTGTTGTCGCATCGTGCGTGGTTAGTATGTCAGTGTCCAGTGACATGAATGTATACGATTGATAAGTAAATGTTTTCATATTATGATAAATAATTCATTTGTATTTTGCCGTGACCCCAGAGGGAAGCAAAGAATAGCAACACTGTAAACCTTCCAAGTATGTCGTAGGAGGTTACTACGGAGGTTGTTGGGTGGAGTTCCCAGTCCCATTTCATATGGGATCACAGTGGCCCAGAGTCTTGCTGAAATCGGATGTGTCATGCCGAAAGGAGAAGATATCGCGGAGATGTAAACCATGACTTCTCTGATCTACACCATGCTAATATGCAGGAGTTTGTGAACGAACGAAAAAGAATAAAATTGGTATAGTCGAATGAAGATCAAATTTTGACGTACATTAACAGTTTATTAGTATTATGAATCATATGGAAATAATAATACTTTGCAATAGAATCACGGAGTAACATTTGTATAACAAGAACGTTTGATTGCTTATTTCCTTTCTTTATGCCAAAGTACATACACATTTAGAGAAAGTAAAAAAAAACAATATTCATACTATTCAAGAACTGCACAGAATAGCTTTGAACAGACAGAATTCGAGATATCTGACCTCTGCCCTATGCGCGTCAGCGCAAAAGGAAAATAAATTAATTAATGAACATACACATTGAAAAATATGACTAAATTCGTATTTTGATAATAAAATATCTTTTCTTTAAAACAGTAAAATTATGTAACTTCTATTTCGTAATAAGAAATATTCATACTGTACTTAATAATTGATTCTCTTTTTTAAATATAATAATACTCGAGCTATTATGTGCCAGGCTGAATGACCAAGTGTTTATATAATGTACCCAGCCAATCGTTTCTGTTTCTGTTCAATCTCTTCCATGTATGTGTATAAGGATAGCATCCACAAAAGACAGTTTTTTACCTCTTCCGTCGAGCTGCTGCTGTGTGATTGGTGATTGCCACAATGTATAGACATTGAAGAATACGGGTGAGAGAGTAGATCCCTATTGAAGGCCTGGGCGTATTGTTATGGTTTTAGATGTACAATAACCTCACATGATGGCCACCTTCCTCTCGAGTAACACCACTAATACCCACCTGACGACGAAATGGTCAACATTGAATAGCAAGATCATGATGATGAGGTACTCGAACGGCACTCTGTTATATGCGTCTTTCAAGTCAATCGCGACAGAACACGTTTCCAGAACTGCATGGAAGCCCTCGAATACGTCGTAGGCGAAATCAGCTGCATTGAGCCATGTTTTTTTCTGACGTTTGGAACCTCCAAACGTGCCCGGAAAAATCCAGGTCTCGAGCGAGGCGCTGTGCTATAATCTTCTCAATCAGTTTTCCCGTGGTGTTATGCATCGTTATGATTCAGTAGCAGTTGTTCTGAGTGTGATTTTCATTGGGCTTATTAAGTGGCAATATGTAACTGTGCAGCCATTCTTCCTTGATAGTACCGTTCTTGATGCTTCCGTTAAACTCACCAACCAGGTCGTTTATGTCACTCTCCTTAAGGATGGCGAAGTCCTCATAGCATATACCGTCAGGGCCTGGGGAAGTGTTCCACGACCATTTAAGAGTGACGGACGATCTCTGCAGTGATGTGTATGCTCTTATTCCACTCAGCCTCCGTACATAGACCAGACATCGTGGTGATAATCATCCGTCTTACATCAAGGTTGTTGTGGTACGTCTGTTGAACATAATGCTTAAGGAAGGCCTTTATCTTATCTTCGTCTGATTTTTGTCATGTCAGATAAATGGATTAAAATTCAGGTAAACCGAATCTTTGAATATTTCCGTTCATGCTCCGTTGAAAACGCCAGTACGTCTTAAGAGATTTGTCTGAACTGATCTGCTTGCAGAATTCATTCCACCTTCCAGTTAAATTATGTAGATCACATTGTGTCGACTATTAGATTTTTACACATCATCTTTCGGTAAATATTATGCGGGAATCACATCAAACATAGTTTGTCAAGTGTAATATTTGTACACAAACACTTTTCTCAACTGTTTTATTGACGTAAAACATCATTTGTCAAGTGCTATATTGGTACAAAAAAACATTTCTGAACTGTTAGATTTAACACACAGTACTATGTCTCCTTTTACATTTACAGAAACAAGTTTTTGTTCAGATTCTACTCATACTCGTATTTGTTCCACGTCAATTGGTATGTCTGAAGATGACATCGGCGATTAGGCTCATCCTGTGATCGATGAGCTTTGGTAGTCTGGTGCTTGTAGTGACGTTTCTTCTAACGTTGTTTAATAATTCACGAGCATTGGTTCTGAGATGTCTGATTCTTCTCCTACAAAATATAATTCATCCACAGCTCAGCTAACTTTAGCTGACTATCTGAGCGAAAGTAACTTTGAAGGCCTTAAAAAGTACCTGCCATGCAACAAAACATATCTAGTAGCTAACACATTATTTTAGTGAGTCTCTTTCTCTTGTAGAAACACTTCCTAAAAAATACCAGTTTTTACTCTCTCCGAGTAGACAGTGTGACACAGCTATCATTCCATGGAAACAACCGACCAATTCTTTATTAAATACAATTCACTCTCAACTGCCATGAAAAACATTTTACAGGCACCCTGATTATCGTTTTTAAGCATTCCTAGTTAGTAGAAAGTGTTCTATAAACGCCCGATAAATGTCATCACGAAGTTCTGTACGGTTCACAAAATATTTATGACCTTAACCTAATGCAGAAACATTCTTAAAAAGAAGCATTCGTGATAGCTTGGGTGAACAGTTAAAATTGTACCTAAGGCACTGTCAAAATTCAACTAGGTCACCTCTCTGTCTTCTACTTCAAAGTTTATTTTTCCACATGTAATAAAATGACAATTGGTGGTACAATAGGGCTATAGTAAACAAATCATCCTGACATAATTTAAAGAAAGCTGTGAGAGTAATATCTCTGTGAACCATTTCTTGGTGAGCAGGTATTTTATTAGCAAAATAAACTCTATGTCTGTTTTATAAATGAATTGCAAATTGCTGTACTTTTGGATACATCTCCTATATTTTGAAACTAAAATATCTCCCTAAAACTTGTATTCCTACTTATATCATGTTAAAAATGATTAAAATCACAGTGTACATGTTGTTGCTATAGAGCATATACAGCTGTGTCAGATCTTTTGTTCACATACTCGCACACATATTTTATTGACTTCACATAGTAACAAAGCACAATATATAATAATATGGGAGATGAAAATGTTTGCCAATGGAGGAAATTGTGGTAATAACCATCAATTATAAATGTCATCCCGCCAAATAGTTGCTGTAAAACCAACATTATCAGGTTTTTTCCTTCGATATCACTGGTGGCCATCTTAGCCAGTCAGAGTTTCTTTAAAGATTGATGTTGGGAAACAGTTTTAACATTTTCTGTTGTTTTATGCATGGTGAATAGAAATGTAATGGTCCACATAGCCCATGTAACATTTAGGTTTTCACATTTTGCAGTGAATCCTTATCTATATTTGGATCTAGAAGGAAGCTGAGCAGAGATAATAATCAATTTCATTAGCTTGAATTTTATTAGTCACATCAGAAAAAGAGTATAAGGCAATTCTACTTGCATGCCATTCTGTAGTGTACATGTAGCATCTCACATATAGCATCTCACATGTAACATCTCACATGTAACATATCACATGTAACATCTCACATGTAGCATCTCACATATAGCATCTCACATGTAATATCTCACATGTAGCACCTCACATGTAGCATCTCACATGTAGCACCTCACATGTAGCATCTCACATGTAATATCTCACATGTAGCACCTCCCATGTAGCATCTCACATGTAATATCTCACATGTAGCACCTGACATGTAACATCTCACATGTAGCATCTCACATGTAGCATCTCACATGTAGCATCTCACATGTCGCATCTCACACGTAGCACCTCACATGCAGCATGTCACATGTAGCATCTGAATTTTGTGATATCAATCAATTTTAATATTTTTGTCGAAATGCTCTTGCATAAAGTCATGTCTGTAAATACATGTTTCTCCAAGCAATAATTCATCATTCAGTTATTTCTATTTTGCATCGCACGTAAATGTGATGAAAAGTTCTTCTCAGCTACAAGTACAAATATAGGTAATCGTATCATGTGTTCTTTCGTGTAATGTAGCACTTGGCTAAAACGTGATGGGAGAATGCGAACTTGATCAATATCAGCAAATTAAACATCATCATTCACTTCATCTATGAAGTGTATATTGAACTCGCATCTTCTTTTGATGAGTCCTAATTTACCGCAACCATTTCGACTCTGTTTTAGCATACATGTCAACATAAGCTGATGGTAACGATTTTAGACAATATGGTGATATAATGATTTCTATGCGAAAAACTGTTTTGGTGGAATGCACAGAAGCTCGTGATATATGAAGGTGATATCCATCTTGATCACAGACGAATAGTATGAGGATATTGCATATCATCTCATGATCTATGAGTTTCATTTATAAAACAAAAATAATCATGATATAGTAGTGTAATCATGGTTATTTGTGTCTTAAAAATACTACACTGTGTAAAATAGCGTTAAGTCATTAACTCTCATTGTGTGTCGTCATCATGTATGTTCTTAATTCTCCTTTTCTGTCGTCACCATGCATGTTCTTAACTCTCATTTCTTGTCTTCACCATGCATGTTCTTAACTCTCGTTTTGTGTCGTCACCATGCATGTTCTTAACTCTCATTTCTTGTCTTCACCATGTATGATCTTAACTTTTCTTTTAAACCGTCACCATGTATGTTTGTAGCCCTCCTTTTTGTCTTCACCATGTATGTTCTTAACTCTATTTTCCTGTCTTTACCATGTATGTTCGTAACTCTCATTTCTTTTCTTTACCTTGTATGTTCTTAACAACTGCAAGTTTAAGTTTTTGACTTGCTTCAGAAATGATCGTTATCTCTTATCCACTTATTTCTAACAGTATTTAGTTATATTTTCATCTAGATATGCTTGCACTTCTGGTTATCTACTGCAAAATATCCGACTAAGAAATATATTCTTAAAGTAATATCTGTATTTAGTCTTGTATTCTTGGTTACATGCTGTGTTACCCAGTCACAGAGTCAAACTCTATTTGCATTTATACTGAATATCCTAATCATATTTCCATAAGGGAAAGCTGTCCAGTTCCCGACTGGACATAGCGCGTTGAAAGAAAATCGAATTTCTTAATACCAATGTTGACATCTTATTTCTTGTGCCATATTATATTCTTTTAGTTGGATAAGTTATGTTTTCTTTACAAAATTGGAAAATAAACTTCTCTTATCTTTTGATTTTTCGTGTTATTTAATAACATGCTTCGTTTTCATAATAACGTACATCATATGTGTAACAACGGCTTCGTGTTAATGCTTTTTATGTTATAGCAGTCATAATTTTCTGGGGGTACACTATGCGAGAGGTTTGAAGAACATTATGTCAACAATTACAATTCGTAGGAGAAAGAAAGGGATGATGTGAAATGAAAAGATTATGGACACTATTTTAAAAGAAAAATAAATGAATAGTCAAGGCTGACTTTAGTTCTGACACTATGGCTTACTTCAGTCCTATTATTATGGTTCACTTTATTCGACGTTTTCTTGTTCTCTCTAATTGAAGGGAATAATCTGTTTAGGAGCAGATTGTGAGGACAGACGATATAAATAACATCGTTAGAATTAGTAGTATTTCCTGTAGGAGAACATCCTAAGAATATGTCATATTTCCGAGAGAAGAACATCATGAGAATAAATCATATTCTCTGGAGGATACCATCGTCACTATGTCACATTCTTTGGATGAGAACATCGTAATATTAGAATAAATGATATTCCCCAAGAGTAGAATATAGTGAGAATGAGTCACATTTTGAGGAGTAGAATATCGTGAGAATAAGTCATGTTCCCAGGAGAAAATTGTGAGAATATTTCATATTCCCAAGGGGATATAGCTGTGAAAATATGTCACATTCCCGGAAAGAGAACATCGTGACAATATGTCACATTTCTAGGGAAAAGGACATCGAGATAATATAATAATATTCCCGATAGAAGAATATTGTGAGAACACGTCTTATTTTTGGAAGAAGAACATCGCGAGAATAAGTCATATTATTGGTAGAAAAACATCGCAAGAATGAGTCATATTCTTGGGAATAGAACATATTGAGAATAAGTCGTATTCCCAGGAGAAAATCGCGAGAATTTATCCTAATCCAAACCAGGAGAGTACGGCGATAATATGTCCAATTCCCTTGCAGAGGACACATCATTTCATGTCATATTCCGGATATAGGAACATCATGAGAATAAAGTCATATTTCCGAGAGGAGAACATCGTGTGAATAATTCATATTCCGTGGAGTAGAATATCGTTTAGAATAATTCATTTTCCTTGTAGTAGAATATCGTGAGAATACGTAGCAATGGCATTATAATTACGTGGAATTATAATATCCTGAGAATAACTCATATTCCGTAGAGTAGAATATCGTTAGAATGTCATTTTCCGTGGAGTAGAATATCGTGCGAATAAGTAATATTACGAGGAGTAAAATATCGTGAGTATATGTCATATTCATTGGTTTAGATTATAGTGAAAATAATTAGTTTTCCTTGAAGCAGAATATCATGAGAATAAATCCTATTCCCAGGAACAAAAAACTGAGAATATATTATATTTCCAAGAAAATAATACCGTGAGAAAATGTTACACTCCTGGGAGGAAGCCATCGTGACAATATGTCACATTCCCCGTAGGAAGACATCAGGAGAATATAAGAAGACATATTCCTGATAGAGGAACATCGTGAAAATGAGTCATACACTCGAGAGGAGAACATCGTGAGAATGTCATATTTTTTAGAGAAGGACATCGTCGTATACGTCGTATTTCTCTGTGAAATCGTGAAAATATGACATATTCCGAGAGGACGACATAGGGAGAATGTCATATTTCCGAGAAAAGAAAATCGTGACAATAGTAATATTTCCCGAAAGGTGAATATCGGAGATTAAAACATGTTCGTGGGAAAATATCATAATAATGAGTTATATTCTCGGGTGTATAGCATCATGAGACCAAATGTAATATTCCAGAAAGGTTAAAAACTTGAGAACTCTTATCAGACTAGAATATTGGAAAAATAAATCATATTGTTGGAAGGAGAACATTGTAACAAAAATTCATAATCCTGGGTGAAGAACAACGAAACAAAAATTCATAATCCTGGGTGAAGAACAACGAAACAAAAATTCATAATCCTAGATGGAGAGCATCATGAGAATAAGTCATATTTCTGGGAGGAGAATACTGTGAGAATATTTCATACTCCCTGGATGAGAACATAGTGAGAATTTCATATTTCCTGGAGGAGATTATTGTTAGAATGTGTCATATTCCCAGGAGGAAAAACATCCTGTATTTCGCATTCCCTGGCGGAACACAACGTGACAAAAATGCATACTCCCAGAAGAAGAAGATCATGACAAATAGTAATATTCTCTGAAGAAAAACATCGTGAGAATCATATTCCAGCGAGGAGACCATCGTGAAAATAAATTATATTCCCCGGAAGAGAACACAGTGAGAATATGTCATATTCCATGAGAGAAGAATATAGTTAATACTTTTACCGGGAGGAGAAACAGAGGAATTATAAGAAGAAATATACTACGCATTATGTTGAAGAGATGTGGAAGAAGTTCATCAGTGGGAAAGATATTCACAACTAATGTTTATAAATTTTGGTAGTCTTTGCTATCTCACGTCCACCGCCGTGGAACATACTGTTAATGAGGCTTATCTTGGCATAAGTGATCTGAATTAAAAAATTAGTCAATCGTGTTTGAAACCATAATTTCATTTCTTTCAAAATAGTTTAATATTTGTCACATCACCAAGCGTCAACGTCCCGGATAGTATTAATGTTTTATCTCATGACATACGAAAGAAGATCCATTTAGGCCCAAGTGTAGAACCGTATGCAAGACATGTCGCAATAATGCTATTCTATTCATTATTTCTTATAATGCCCTCACTGTGATGCAGACTGCTGGTGTAAACAAAACTTTAGACTTTTCATTATGAATAATTGAGTCTAACCCGCAAGTAGTTTGAGATACAGAAAAATAGAATCTATATTGCACTGGCAATAAAATATTATGTTTAAAAAACGCCTGAAAATAATACAGGTGAATAGCAACATACAGCATATGTCTGTGATATTCAAAAGTATTTTTTTAAACATTTGTTACACACGCTCACAGTTTATATGGAAGAAGATGAATAGAAATACATAGAACATAACGCATGTCATCAGATTGCACAAGCAATCTAGAATGTCAATTCAATTTGGTTAAATCAACAACAACAAAAATAAGATCTGACACAATAACTTGTTCAGCAACCACATTATAAATCGCGAATTCCATCCAAATAAATTAGATCAACTCATGTCGAGTTCAGGATAAAGATATTAGAGAAACCATTTCGGAATTAGTTGCTATTATCTAGAGTGGACTCTGGGACATTTGATATAGAATTAACAGTAAGAATGCAAAACGAACTATTGTAATGCACTATGGAAATTCGATAGATAGCCATGCGATCAGTTTATCGATCCCGTTCGACTTACTCATTACGTATGGTGAATAACAAAATAATCGAAAATATGTATGTGCTACGAAACAAAAGTTATAAACGAAACATATTAGCAACGAGTAACATCTTCAGACGACATTTGGATTAACAAACCTTTATCGAAACGAACGCCAACACAAAGACATAATTTTTTACATAAAATGGAACATATGATCTGACGTTGCTAGGAGGAACAAAATACATTATAGTAAGAGAACTTGTCGTGGGAGGACATCGGGAGAATATAATAAGTCATATTCCTGATATAGGAACTTCGTGAAAATAAGTTATACTCGAAAGAAGAAAATCGTGAGAATGTCATATTTTTGAGAGAAGGACATCGTCGTTCATAACTTTTCATAAGGAATGAAAAGGAAAAACAACAAAGATGGAAAATTCAGAAGGATAATTGGAAAAAAGATAAATTACGAAGGGCGATTGGAGGGAACATGCGAATTATAAATTTATGTTTGTTGGGTGCATTGAAATGACTCAATCATATACATTTTTTCCTTAACTTCAATCATTTGTGTGCGGTCACACTTATACAAGTTGGAATGTCTCATATTTTCAGTTTTATTACTACGCACTGTCATTTTTTAAATTATCTTGAATTGTGAAATTGCACAAGTATGCACTCACTTATACATCAAACTTGCACTCACTCATACATCAATACATCAAACATGAGCTTCCTCATACATCAAACATGAACTTACTCATACATCAAGCATGAACTTACTCATACATCAAACATGCACTCACTCATACATCAAACATGCACTCACTCATACATCAAGCATGCACTCACTCAAACATCAAACATGCACTCACTGATACAACAAACATGAACTTACTCATACATCAAACATGCACTCACTCATACATCAAACATGCACTCACTCAAACATCAAACATGCACTCACTCATACATCAAACATGCACTCACTCATACATCAAACATGCACTCATTCATACATCACGCATTAACTCACTAATACATCAAGCATGCACTCACTCATACATCAAACATGCACTCACTCAAACATCAAACATGCACTCACTCAAACATCAAACATGCACTCACTCAAACATCAAACATGCACTCACTCATACATCAAACATGCACTCACTCATACATCAAACATGCACTCACTCATACATCAAACATGCACTCACTCATACATCAATCATGCACTCACTCATACATCAAGCATGCACGCACTCATACATCAAGCATGCACTCCCTCCTACATCAATCATGTACTCACTCATACATCAAACATGCACTCACTCATACATCAAACATGCACTCCCTCCTACATCAAATATGTACTCACTCATACATCAAACATGCACTCCCTCCTACATCAAGCATGTACTCACTCATACATCAAACATGCACTCACTCATACATCAAACATGCACTCCCTCCTACATCAAGCATGTACTCACTCATACATTAAACATGCACTCCCTCATACATCAAGCATGTACTCACTCATACATCAAACATGCACTCACTCATACATCAAACATGCACTCACTCATACATCAAACATGCATTCCCTCCTACATCAAGCATGTACTCACTCATACATCAAACATGTACTCACTCATACATCAAACATGTACTCACTCATACATCAAACATGCACTCACTCCTACATCAAGCATGTACTCACTCATACATCAAACATGTACTCACTCATACATCAAACATGTACTCACTCATACATCAAGCATGTACTCACTCAAACATCAAACATGTACTCACTCATACATCAAACATGCACTCCCTCCTACATCAAGCATGTACTCACTCATACATCAAACATGTACTCACTCATACATCAAACATGCACTCCCTCCTACATCAAACATGCACTCACTCATACATCAAACATGCACTCCCTCCTACATCAAGCATGTACTCACTCTTATTTGAAGCATGCACTCACTAACACAGATCAATACAACAAAGAAATACACTAGCAGATGCAATAACCATCGCCCCCGAGTGGTACCTGTGCCCAAAATCTACATGCCACCAATTGTTATTACTACATGATGTGTAGTTTAATGTGCATACCACTAGTTGATATTACTATATGATGTGTAGTTTAATGTACAGTCTACCATTTGATATTATTACATGATGTGTAGTTTAATGTACATACCACCAAATTATATTACTACATGATGTGTAGTTTCCAAATGTATTATTCGGAACATAAAATAAACACGGATAGAAAAATACCTAAATATTAAAGATCACAATTAAAATATTTGTATATTGTTAAGCAGACGAGGAAGAGAATCAAGTCAATGTCAAGTGAAAGCTAGAAAGACAGTAAAAGGTTATTCACACCATGAATTATTTTATAGAAATAAATCACGGAATATATATATACACGTTGAATACATGTGTATAATATATATATATACAAAACTTTACATAATTTTATCTGAGAAAAGTCAATAACTGTGTGTCTTGTCTTGTGTTTGATATGTCGTATCTTAGGTCCTGGCTCTGGAAGCTCTCGTACAACTGACAGACAAATATTTTCTGTCCAGGGCTAGTGAAGTCCGAAATTGACAATGCTGTCAGTAATACAGATGACAGATCGTATTTTCAGTCCCCGGTTACTGTCGTCAATGTAGAGTTTGCAGTATTTCGTTTCTGTAAACAATTACTCTGGAATAATAGAGATACATGCAGGGATATACAGTAGAAATCCGATTATCTGAATCACAATTAACCGAATCCCCAAATATCCGAATCCAATTTTGGTGAAATAATTTTAGAGCGAGAGCGTTATCGTACAATGTATTACTGTACATAAGTGACATTTATGTAATTGTGCATACTTTTACAGTAATATAGTGTATGTAGTTTATTTGCAATACATAGTTGCTTACATATTGCTGCACTTTAATCAATAAAATTCCTTTCATTTTCGATGTATGATTGTATGTATGTACACAATTTTGCTTCATTCCTGAGATATATCCAATTATCTGAATTTTCGATTATCCGAATCGACCCAATTCCAAATTTAATTCGGATATTCGGATTTCTAATATATATATATATATATATATATATATATATATATATATATATATATATATATATATATATATACTTAGAGAGAGAGAGAGAGAGAGATAGAGAGAGAGAGATCATCAAGTGCATTCAGCAACGAAGGTCGGCTGCAACAGAACTGTTAACATCCGCTGTATCTTGTTTTGCTGGTGCACTCTGTTAGACTGTAACCTGTCCATCTTGTGATGTTACTCTCCTACTTGTATCTTGGCATACCTCTTTCTCGCTTCGCTTTAACTTTACCCTCAAGTAAGGTCTTTAATAAGGTGTCATGTCTTTTAATGTATCCAAAATATTTTATTTGCCTGATCTTTATTTCTCTTAGTAATTCTTTCTTCATAGTAAGTATTGTTAGAACATCTTTGTTTGTTTTCTTCTCTTTCCGTGTAATCCATATTTTTATATATACCCACATGTCAAAGGCACCAAATCTTTCTTCTAATTGTTTCTTTAGTGTCTGTGTTTCTGAGGGATTCATTAATGTAGAATATATGTAGCATTATATAACTCTCATTTTTAACATGTTTGTAATGTATTTAGATGCTAATATTTTCCTCATGTCATTGAAGGCACTTTTAGCTATTTCTATTCTCCTTTTAACTTCTGTTTCACGTCTAACGTCATTTGTGATTATGTGTCCAAATTATTGATAGTGTTCTACTTGTTATAGTTTCTCTCCATGTATGTTTATCCAATTGAATCGACGCGATTTTGATGTGTCTAATTCGTGTATGCTGTGGTTACCCATATTCATACTCTCATTGATATCCGTTCTCCATGTGGGTAGATATCTTTCTTTGGTTTTCCTCTATTTATTTCGCCATTGATACACATTGTTATGCGTGTATTTGTATTCTATTATAATTAAAACGAAGTTACACGTTCAATATATGTTCACATCTTCCTCCTATTATTGTACAAATATATTTCTCTTTGTATGTCTTCTCTTATTTGCTCGTTTAACTTGAAGTCTTCACCGCAAATATTTTAACGTTTTCTGCAACATTTATTTTTAAATGAATTTAATATCTTCTCTAATGTTTTTATTACTTTCCAGCTTTCGTAATCATATATTACTACATACACTCTCAGTGTCCCATATTATTAGTACGTACACAATCTTTTTGAAGTTTTACGATCATCAACAGATTATCGGAAGAAAATATTAACATTTAAACAAATCAAAACACACTGAAAATGAGCACTATAGAATGTTAAATCTATTCAACATTAAGAAATGGCAAATAAACATAAATTAAACAAGTAGAAGACAAATTGATAAAATTGTAATGTGGATATATTGAAGAATAGGAGGAAATGTATAGAAAAATAAGAAAAAATCAAAGAGCTTCTGACAATGCGAATTATCGATGATAACTATAAAATGAAATACAAATCTAGCAAGTAAAGTATCTTGGAAATATTAAAAAACATACAGATCTTGAAGATCTTACTTGATGGTATAGTCTGGGGAGGCGAGCAAGAGATAGACGTACATACACATGTGAAGAAAAGCCTCACACGATGGACAGCTTACAGTCTAGTAGAGGGCACTGCAAAGGTAAGAGACCGAAGAATATGTTGGTCTTGCCACGCTATGTTGCGTAGACAGCACTTGATAATGATGTATTGAAAATCATTGTATAATTTTCTGCTTCTCAGAAAAATATGAATTTCTCCTTTTCAAATAAAGATTTCAGAGTTCAGGAGGAATGAGAAATCTATCAATTACAGTTCCGCACGAGTTGACATATTTGTCGTTTTAGTAAGAACGATTTTTCGGATTAAGTTCATAGTAAATTGAAGGGAAGATCTAATTATTCGCGAACGAACACTTTGTAACTCGCATTGCACGAGAACCACATGCCACTCACTACCAGCGCGCCAAGGTGTCGAGTGCGGCTTTTCTAAAGTAACTAAGACTACATATAAAATAATGTTAGCATGTGGTTGCGTCTGTGGGTCTCACCAATGGCCCACTAGACAAACCACCCATGCAACAGAAAACCTTAGTGGATGACATGCCGTTATATTGAGGTTATCTTCTTATGATGTTCGTCCGTCGTGATCGACGATGACCAAAAACTCAACCATAATAATAATAACAATAAATAATAAAAATAATAAAAGTTAATAGTGCGTTTTTAAATGACTAGCAAGTCCAATGTGCGCACAAAATGTTCTTTTACAGAATTGACAACAATAGAGGGTATCTATGTGAGGTTTTTTTCTTTTCTACGTGTCCGCTTCTGTCTTGCAGTATCTTGTCTGAATTCTTCCGTCGCTAGTGATCGCGTTCTAATGCTGTAACGCGATGCTGTTCTCTCCTGAGCGAGGCTCTCCCAAGTGCCTACGTCAATAAATATACTGTAAATATTTTCTTATAGAAGCGTCATGGCCTGTCATCTATACAGTTATGATTTTGTTTGGTTGTTGAAATGTTTTTCATGTTTGCCTGAATATATATGTAAGTACCCTTTGTGGTTGGGAGGGAGCCAGAGATGTACTGTGCAGCACTGAGGAGGAGGAAACTGACATCACTGTTTTTCCTATGGCTGAGGCCCATCATAGAGGCACAGTGACTCAGGACGTGATAATCCTTTTGACTTGAACATATGGTTGCATGCCTGGAGCAATAGAGAAGTTCGGCATAACCAGTAGTCAATTGGTGGCGGGGAATGAGCACAGTGAACCCTATCTTGGCTACAGTGGCTAGGAGCAGTGCATAGGTTTAAACCTACCTTCCTGGCGGTGTGATAGTTATTCTCTGGCTCTGTCCCGGGGTGGGCCGAAAATCCACAGACTTCCCAGCAATATAATGCCATCTAATGGCATTAGGTCATCTAATGGCATTAGGTAAAAGGGCATGAGCCCGTGGACCGCTGAATCAGCAACCAACCATAAAATAATGTTACTCTTCACAACGCATTCTACCGTTTGTTTGGTGAATCATACTCTCTGCAATGTTAATATTACGATCAACTATCTTCACAAACATGACGTTGTAGATTAATTACTATTCTTATTCATAAACATTACAGAGGTTCTGATAATGTATAATTTTAGTACACATGCTTTCTCACTAAGTGATCCAAGGTTACATTCTCAAATCAAGGGAAGGCGGGTCTTTAAAATACACATTCCTGATGTAGCTACAGGAAAATAGGTACCAAATTTAATATGTGGGGAGTAAAGGAGACCGGTGTAATTCTTACCGCATCCAACATATCGTACATGGATGATTGAAGAAATATACGATACAATATGAATTCAAACGCATTTGAATTGTAAAATCGTGAACTTTAGTAATGATAATCATTTGGATTGTAAAAACTCGAACTTTAGTAATGATAAGCATTTGGATTGTAAAAACTCGAACTTTAGTAACGATAAGCATTATAGACAAATGAAGGACAGTCGGTTGATCAGTAGTTGTGCAGGGACTTCCTTGTCCGATGCTGCGGTTTTTAATTTCAAATTTATTTGACAATATTTGTTTAAACCACCTATGGCCTCTGAGAAAACCAATATAGGGCTTACTAAGGAGCAATTACGTTTTCAAATGAATACCCAAGACTCCTGCAAAAGTAAAGGCAGCATCATTGTTAATCGTATGTGGTTAGTCAAAAATATATTATAATCGAATACCATATTTCCGAATACACCTTAAAAACGTGAAAAATAAAACTAGAGGCATAATGTTGTAGAGAAAATAGTTTGCAACATTTAATAATTACAAAGTAAAGACAGGTGTAATGAACGAATATAATTTTATAAAACTGAATGAAGATATACAGTAAACACATTAAATATGTACATTTTCAAGTAAGTTTGATATGCGTCACAACTGATAATTGAATCATCATAGCTCAATCTTACTGCCACATATTGTACGTTTTAACAATGCCCATGCTAAATCTGAATGTGAAAGACGAATACAACAAATATTTTCTTCGTTCTGGAAATAGTAACTTGGTTACCTGACACTGTCCATATCCTTGCGTTATTTATACAACAAAGTTTCCTCATAATGAAAAACATATAAGAAAATACTTGTGAAAATTGTAAAATGTGATTACTATATGAAAGTAAAAGAAGTAAACTAAGCATTACGAGTTAGTATAAAAAAGTAAATATGTCTTACATAAACCTACTACTACCAATAAAACAACATGATTATAAACGTAATACTGACGAAAATGAATCACGTCTCTATATTTATATTTGTGTTTGTGTAACTTCGGCCAACATCTAATAGTCGGAGCTTTTTGGTCTTTCTGGTCATTTAATCTAATAGGACTATATATATATATATATATATATATATATATATATATATATATATATATATATATATATATATATATATATATATATATATATATATATATTGATTGTGATTGCTCTATTGATTGTGCCTCACGAATATCCAAAAAAATATCATAACCCTTTTATTATGAATGTATATGTAAATATATATAAACATAATAAAAGGGTTTTGCTGTGTTTTTATATCCATGAGGCAAAATCAGTACAGCTCTTTTATCATTTTTGTATATTTTGGGTATATTTTGTGAGAAGCTTGTTTATATAGCAAGAACGTTTCAAATTTTGTTGGTGTTTAATGTTTTCAAAAAAGGTATGCTAACCAAACACGGTCAAGCCATACTGAGAGGTTAAAGCCTTACAGAGAGGTTAAAGCCATACAGAGAGGTTAAAGCCATACAGAGATGTTAAAGCCATACAGAGAGGTTAAAGCATTACAGAGAGGTTAAAGCCATACAGAGAGGTTAAAGCCACACAGAGAGGTTAAAGCCATACAGAGAGGTTAAAGCCATACAGAGAGGTTAAAGCAATACAGAGAGGTTAAAGCCATACATCGCTGGTAAAGTCCTACATAGAGAGTAAAGTCATCACTGTATAAATGAAATGTGAGATTTCCAAGATGGAATGTCTTACTATATGTAGTGTATCATCTGCTAGGAATGTAATATTGCACGGTGGCTGGATTCATAGATCATTGGTCAGACCACAGAACCCCCATTCGAGTAATAAGAGATGAAATACATGTGGGAAAAGGTCAAATATCAATGGAATACAGATAACATTTGTGGTATACAAATGATATGGCGATTGCTTTTTGTAGGAATATTTTCTAAATATATTATCATTAACAGTTTTAAATTGAAAGATTGCTGCCTTTCTGCAGGTGCATGACTGGGACACTGAGCTTATACGCGTCTGGTTGGCTGACAGAACGACAAGCAGGGCATAAGGGCATATATAGGAATGTCCCCAGTGCTGTGACGCTTTTTCCTAAACAAGAAACAGAGGTGCATGCCAGGTTTTGATATTCAGATAGTAACATTATAAGTTGTGTATGTGTGTCTAGAGCTATTTGTTGTAAAGTGTTTCGAATGATTGCTTTTAAAATGTCAATTTTATGTTTTGTTTATGTTTCAATGATTATTTGTAGTGTTTTCTTTGTATTTGTCATTGTGCTACATGTAAAGAATAAATGTTCTGTTTTTTCTATGATTGCTCTGCATAGTTGACGTTGTGCTAGTTGGTTGGATCTGTAACTTCTCGTTATCTTGTAGCTGCAAGTGTAGATTAGTCTGAAAATTAATTCTCCAGCATAAGCTATGATTTTTAAGTTGTTTGAAGTTAGTTTGTGAATGTGCTGGTGTAGTTTGTGAATGTGCTGGTGTAGTTTGTGAATGTGCTGGTGTAGTTTGTGAATGTGCTGGTGTAGTTTGTGAATGTGCTGGTGTAGTTTGTGAATGTGCTGGTGTAGTTTGTGAATGTGCTGGTGTAGTTTGTGAATGTGCTGGTGTAGTTTGTGAATGTGCTGGTGTAGTTTGTGAATGTGCTGGTGTAGTTTGTTATGAAATATTTGTATCCTCTTTTAATCGTTAGCCGCAGTGGTGGAGCTAAATAAAATGTACAGTTCTTCTGTCAGACAGGTCCTGCAATGTTAATGGAGAGCTGTTGTACGTTGACAAGGTGACAAGGTTTGCTTGACAGTTAATCATTAGTAGAAGCAAGGCAGAAAATTGTTTATCTTAAATATGTATATCTTTTATTGTCTGCAAAACTTAATGCGGTATATGTTGAGTGTCCTTTGATGAAACTCAGTTCCAAGAGCAGCAGCTGGAATGTTTCAATGATTCAATGCATTTTGAAACTAAGCTGAATAATGTCATTATTCTCAGAACAAACATATAGGTTAATTTTTGCTTTCAGCAGTGGACCATGATACTAAATAACTCAGATGTATAAAGTATTATATGATAGACTATCCTGGGCATGCATGTGTCATAGACAATGAAACAGCAGACTCATTTGCACAAGCGTCACATAAAGTATTCATTTTTTGCACTAGCAAATCAACTTACTATAGACCATTCACTTTCTCATAAATATGTTTACCAATTTTATTCTCAAAAACTACATGATGTAATGCATTTATACTATGCTTGTCTTTTTATATAATCGTGACCCTAGAAATATGTTGATTTTAATCTAGTATATATTATCTATTCTTCACAAACGTTAATTCATGTAATCTTTTCGGCAAATTACAAGACACGTGAATCGAAAATGAATTGTTACATTATAGTAGATTAACATGTCCATTCATTTCAGTGTGGTACTTGCTACCATCTGTTAGATTGCACGGAACAGAAGATCTGCATCATGAACCATTACCTTAATACTGATGCCAACATGTGAAGTTATAGTTCTTTGTCCTATGCTACTGTGATTTGTCCTTTTATGAAAATTATCTGAAGATTTTCATTCTCACTTATATGTATATTTCGCATTAACCTAAATCTCGTCAAAATATACTATGTCGTTTCCATCCTTTATTCCTGCTTGTATCTGACTCAGGAATTTGCTTCTGGATGTAGTTAAATACGATTTTTAACATTAAATTCATGCCCCCTACAGTTTTCCTGGTAGTCAAACCTACTCTCCTTACAACATTCCAAAAACTGTTTTTTTTTTAAATAATAAATTTCATTGTCACAATACTTTAGAATACATTCAGTACGTTTCGTTTAAATAGAACATTTTCCATATGATACATCTAAATATTTCTTGGTCAAAGTCATAGTATATTTTCTTGTTTGACATTGGCACTTTCGATGCTATGTTGTATCCATCGAATTAAAATATAACAAAGTAAACAAAAATATACGATGCAAAATAAAACATGCAGAAATTAATGGATTAATGACCAATGTGAGAGCAGAAATGCAGGTATACGACATGACAACAGCAGGGAGGAATATACCATATTTAAAAAAATCACAAACTGACATAACCACATAGAGCTAAGACATTCATTATAGAAGAAAAACATGACAAACGTCTAAATGAAAAACCACAGATAATTACTAGATGGACTTACTACTGTAAAGAATTATACAACTGTGCAACAACTCAAGACCGTGAACTACTTAACAATTTATGCGCTAAAAAAAGTGGATGATTCTGAAATCATGAAAGAATAAGTTGAAGATGCTATACAATCATTAAAAGAAGTACAACACCATGAATATATAATATATCTGCTGAACTCCTGAAACATGGTGGCATAGAAACAAATATTATGAGAACACTTTGTCAACGTATATGGGAAACACAAAAGTGGCATACAGAATGGACAAAATCGTTGGTTATCCCAATGCCAAAGATATAAATTTAAAATTGTGCAATAGTTATAGAACTGTTTGTCTAATCACACATCCAAACAAAGTGATGTTAAGGAAATTGTTGAACATATTGAAAAATAAAATCAGAAGAAATACAAGCTGAACTATAAGAAGGTTTTCTTAAAAACAGAAGTTCTGTAGAATACAATTTCAATATCAGAATAGTCATTGAGAAACATCTACAACATCAGCATGAAATCGATCATAACGGCATCGATTTCACTAAAGCATTCGATCAAGTGTGAAAAGAAGGATTATGGAAGATTATGAGAAATTTTAATTTTGACATAAATGTAATAGAAATAATTGAAGAACTGTACAACGTAGCAACTAGTGATGTTCTAATTAATGGTGATATTGTAACCTTTTTTTTTTCAAAACAAATGCAGGAGTTCGACACGGCTACATATTATCACAAGTGTTACTAAACATATTCTTGGAACACATCTTGGAAGAGCCACTAAAGAATCATCAAACAACAATCTCAATTGGTGACCGACCTCTGTGCAACTTGCCATTTGCATATGACGTTGCTCTTATGGCCGGCGATAAGAACATCAAAAACTTACCTCTAAACTTGAAAAAACTTGCAAAACTTATGTCACTTATGTTGGAAATAAACATCGCGAACAGGAAACTAATGTTAAACATAAATAATATCACGACTCCCGTTAACAACTGGGTGAATGGACAGAATCTACCAGAAATTGCTACCTTTAAATACTTATGTTCTTCTAACAACAGCGATGGAATCACTACCAAAGAAAGAAATACAAAACTTGAGATAGCCTTGGCTGCAATGTCCAAATGAAATACCACATGGAACAGTAGAATAAGTACAGCCGTGACAACTAACCTATATACATCTCTAATAATACATATTCTTTTATACGGATGCAAGAATTGGACAATTATAGCAGAAATAGAGAAAAGAATACAGGCTTTTAAAAACAAATGTTACAGACGAATATTATATATTCATATATATATATATATGTATGTATACGAATATATTCATTATGCAGAACATAAAACCAACATATACGTAAGAAACAAAATAAATACTCTTGCAGGCCAACACGAATATCTCATGGAAGTGGTGAAACATCGCAAATTTGTGTGGCTTCACCACGTGATGAGACACGTTTCTCATTACAAAATTATTTTGCAAGAAACAGTTGAGGTTTGAAGAAAAATAGTGGATAGAGGAAAAAATGAATTGATAATATTAAACACTGGACAGAAGTACGATTCTCCACACTCAAACTTAAAACTGATAAAAGAGAGGCAGGATGTTTGTGTTGATGCTTCCAGAGTGACACCCCTACGGTCCTTAAGGGTTATGGGTTTAATGATAATGATGATGATGTATCTTTAGAAAAAATAAGTTATATCTACACCAAATTCAACCTAGTTTCTCTTATTTATATCGTGATATAAACGGTCTATTTTAGCATCCTCGTATAATTTAACTATACAGCATTGCTACTTATGAGTGTAATATGTGAACAGAAACAAACGATTTATGAATGTAATATGTGTTCAGAAACAAACGATGGATGGATGTAATATGTGATCAGAAACAAACGCATTCTGAATGTAATTTATTATCAGAAACGAAAGCTATACATGAATAATTTCAGAAAAATGTCACGATATGTCAATTATTGTTAAACAGGATTTTTGACTAATAATGTTATATTTCCGTTTTCAAAGTAGACAGGAAAAGTACACGGGGATATCATGACTACGTCCAATAATTGATCAGTGCAATTAAAATACTATTACTTCTCGTTAATACAAACATGTAATGCTTCCATTATAAAGTTGTATACAGATACATCTATATAGACTATAGTCTAAACAAGAAATCTGTCAAACTAGATAATTCTTTGAAAGTAAAATATGTTTTATTTAGATCATTAACAATAAAATAGAATATGCGAAATATCAAAACCATTTATAAATTAGATATTTTAGGAACAAAATTTAGTTTTTTTTCGTGAGAAGATAGATTATAATCTTTATATCTATCTTTTGCAATCTCGGTAAACAAGATATTCCACTGTATCCGGAATAAGACATACTATTTAAAAAAAATATGTAATAAATATATATATATAACTTTTTTTTCAAATTCCAGAATACTGAGTATACTGTAATATACAGGGAAAAAACATGCATATTATGTCATTTCCATAGTAAAACCTGTATATGAGAAATACAATTGTAAAGAATAAATACAGAGAACTTACACACACGATAACTTGATAGAGCAGTATCCACAAAAAATATAACTTCACAAAGCTTTATCCACACAAAATATTTTCTCTTATCTATATATTTATATATATATATATATGAAATATTTACCTTGTGAAATATAACATTTCAAAATACAATATCACAAAATATAATATCATATAGTAATCGCCTATGGTTAAAAAACGCGGCTACAATTCGCAATGGTTACAAAACGGTTAACTTGCTGTACGATTGGCGCTTATTGTTACTATGGGCGCCATCGTTGAGTGAAATTCATAAAACACTTAATTTATACATACCACTAAGGATGTCGGATGTGTCGGGTAAATGGTGCAAATAAAACTGTGACGCAAACCAATTACGTTCCGTAGACTACATCCTGCTGGAAATCTAGAAAGGGCATTAGCCTGATGCAAGAGAGATTCCGCGGGATTTCTAGAATGTATGTTTAAGAAATAACCACACGGAACAATGGTTAATTAATCACATATTCCGCCGACGTCGGATGTGTCGTGCCATTGGCGCAAATAAAACGACGATACAACGCATTTCCATTCTCTGGACAACATCCTGCTGGAAATCTAGTAGGACCATGGTCCTGCTACAAGAAAATTCAGCAGGAGTTTGAAAATGTACGCTGAAGAAGAAGAAATCACATACCACTATATGTCACGTAGTCTTATAATCTTTCATATGTTGTTTTAAATTGTATCTTTCCCTCCGCTGACTACTAATCAATCGTTGAGACAAAATATTTTTTTCTGTCATTAGTAACAATTGTTTTGTTAGCTTATTTTTTGCAAGCTCTGTTTGTAACGACTCGCTGATGGCTAAGGTATCAGGTTAAAATTCTTCTGCAGGCAGTTAAGAAAGGAATGGCAATCAAATGTATGGGAATATTGAATGGAACATCACTACACTAAAGCATTTGAGGATTGATCGCTACATCCTGAAAAGAATATTATATCAAGTATTTTTTTTCCCCAAGCAGAATGCATGTGTCCTTAAAAGAATTCCACTTGCACAGAGTTATTATTACTGAAGTTTGTACCACTTAAGTGATTATGAGAGGGTGGGTCTCTAAGGGTGAGCATACACGTATAATCACGCAATGATGATCACGCAAGAATGTGCATGCAATGATGAATATGCAAGGATGACCACGCAAGGATGCGCATGCAAAGATGAACATACACGGATGAACAAGCATGGATGCGCATGCAAAGATGATTATGCAAGTTTGAGTAGGCAAGGGTGATTATTCATCAAAACATTTCCCAGATCCCGATATAAAAATATTTGTATCTTTTGTTCTATGATATAGCTAAAACCCGAGAGCAATTTCTGGTTAGTTGAACGCCAATCGGCAACAGTCCGTGAGATGTTTCCGATCACAGAGTTCGGAGAATCACAGAAAGATCGTTACATCATTCGCTGACAGTGCTTCAGTGCTCAAGCGGAACAGGTTACTTAATGAAGCGAGCACTGCTATCGCTACAGACAAGGTGGTTATGAATAGGGCATTCTTCACATGCTCAAATGAGGAATACCAGGCAAGGGACTCACTCGAACAATCGTAAGGACACCCCAGCCTTCTCTATCTTCCAAACTAATGTACAGTAATGTACATTTAAATAGTGTGAATTAAACAATTTAAAATCTTACTTATATCTTACTTATTTTGGAAATGTGAATTCACTATTACATTTCTTTTATATTTCTTTTTTCTGTTCAAATATAATTTACACAATCATTTTTTACATTTTGCATGACAGTCACCAAATATATAATACATAACAATTTGCTGTTCTACAGATCATTAATTCTGTTTCACGTTGTTTACTAATATTCTTACTTTTATGCCGAAAATCGTAATATCATTTCTTATCTGAATATAAATTATTTATTGTTGTTGACGTGAGCTCTAGTTTATTGTTCTTTTGAGATCCTCTTCAGATGTAGATATTTTCTGTTTGTTATAGTAAATGAGGGTTTCCCTTTTCCAAGATTTTGATGTATTAGGGAATTAAATTTTAGGCCCGTATTTTTCATTAAGCTAACTATGGTTGACGTGGTCATCATCACGCCGATCCAATTTACTTTACCATGTAAACGTTACTATGTGAAATGGTACCCATTTCCTTAGGCTGAATTGATATAGAAGTCTTTAGTGATTTAAAAAATGTTTCTAGTTCAACTAGAAATTGAGCTTCAGATCATTAGACTAGGAAGTAAGTGAACTATCGACTGAGTTATCGCAGCCCGCGTTCGTTCTAGCAGATATCCATAATATATAGAATGAAATGCAGCGAAGAGACACCTATGGAAATATCTTTGTTAACAATTAATCACTTGCAATTGTATACACTTAATGGTACACGTATATTGTGCTATTCTACTGTAAATAAATCGGTTCGGTTTCGACCACAATTATAAGTCTTGCTCGAACCATTTTTTCATATTGCCAAATCAAGATTATTTTCTTTGGTCGCTTTTTTCCTTTTTATCTAAATAATTGGGAGACTGTATTACAGCTGATGATTGAATAATGAATACGTTTCAATGGAATAAACAAAAATGTTTACGCTGAAAACGTCGATCTCAACGTAAACCTGCAATTTGACCATTTGAATTTAGTGTTTAATATTTACATATCAAACTAGCTTTACAAAAGGATACATGTCTCAGCATAGGTATAAACCAAGCAATCTCATGCTGTTTAACTGACACCAAATTTTGCTCTTAACAAAACATAAGTATGTCTAATTGAAGGAACACATATATGTGTTTATGTTACAGATATCTTCAGCACAAACATGTTTATTCACAAGCATGATTCCTTCTTTCTGAATGTGCAATGAGTGTTCAGCTATCAAATTGAAACAAACAAATATGTATCACTTGTGATTTACAATCCATAGTATGCATATTATGTCCGACTGTCGCAAAGTGGTTTCTTGATACAAAGGTATCAGGTTCAAACCCCGTCACAGCCAATTGTACATCCGTACAGAAACCAGAAATCACTCATTTTCCTACAAAATGGCTACAACCTGAAATCATTCCTATTTCCTAGACTATGGACAAAACCGGAAATCATTCATATTGCTAGAATATGGCTACAACAGGAAATGATACTTTGATTACTACGTCCTGAGTATCACTTGCTGTCAATTTTATTATGCTGATATTCTAATAGCAACATTTCAGAAAGCAGAAGTTTAATCGGAGATGGCGCATATTTCTCTTGGACTTTCTAAAAAAAAACCACCAGTTTGTATCCATGCATCCAATAACAATACAACTTGAAACCGTTTTATGTGTCATCGTTGGTCACATTTTGGCTGAACAGAAAATCCATACATAAACCTGACTGATATCAATACAACAATGTTAAATTAATATCTGCACGTTTGTATCATACATATATTATTCATGGCATAGTTATCAACCTAAGCCTGTTTGCTGTAGTGATTTTCAAAGCAATATAAATATGTTTAGTAGGTAGCCATTTCCTTTAAAGGTCTGGGAGCACGGCGGAAATTTAACTTAATACCGTGGTCGTCCTAAACGAGCCCTGTAGCTCTCCGTAAGAACCAACAACATTGATATCAGAGTGTACGTCAGTTCACAAGAAATTATATTGATAATTAGTTAATCGTTGGATCATCATCACTGCAAACTGAACACGTCCATAGTTGCTCTGATCTCTCCTTGAATGTATCCGTCATTACACGTCTGCTGAAGTACCAGTCCCCCCTGCTGGTTGACTATCATTTTTATGCGTCCTACAAAATGTTCACTTTTAGCATCACCCCATTTGAAACCTTGATCTTTAATCCTGGCCATTGAAAAGGAATCATCATTCACAGTAGTCTCACTATCGCGTACTATATCATTAAACCGTCAGCTCGATCCATTACTCCATCGTCATGTGCCATGATCGTGCATGACGCCAGTTTATCTGCTCTTTCATTGCCTCGAACACCCACGTGTCTCGACATAAAAAGAAATGTAACTACTTTCAACCTCGCCTTTCTCAAGGTCTCAATCCACTGTTTCCGAACGAGACCCATTTGTACCTTCCTAATCATACTCATAGAGTCACACAAGGTGCAGATCTGTGTTACTTTCTGTGTGTCTACCCACTTAAATGTCCTGATCACCCCCATAATCCCCATGGTCATGCTACTCGTAGTCACAGGAAAGGCCCCCACTCTCCTCCCCCCTGATCGTTTTACTTGCGCACTGAGCTATTAAGGCCCAAGCACTGCGAACTCTCTTGCTCCACAGCCTTCGGACACCATTCTCTGCTGTAATATAAGTGATATTACTACTTTCAAACAAGTTTCGAAATCTGTTGGTAGATCAATCCATTCCGAAAATGCTTCAACATCTTGCAATCTGCACACGCTTTCTATGACATCCCCAGCACATCCCATCCACGACTTCACTCTCTTAAGTCTGCTATCTTTAACTTTCTGTATTTCGGAATGAAATGCATGTTTCTTATCTGCATGTATTTGAAGATACGCCCGTGCACAGCAATACTGGAATATGTGCTCTGCCGTAGGACAGTCGAGTAGGTATTGCATAGCTCTTGCCATTGTGTCTCTTGTGCACGTAAGAATGATGCGAATTTCTGCATTATGGGTTCTATCCGGTATTTCGATCTGAGCTTGGCTGAGAGTCGTAATTGCCAGTCCATATTCCACTACAGCCAGCACCAAACCCCGGTACAAAATAAATAACAACCTCTATTCACACTGCGCTATACGAAATAATATTCCTAGCTGCTAAGCCTTTGCCTCCTTTTATGACAACGTGGTCAACAAGCTCCCTGAAAATCCGACTTCTTTCCAAAAACACATACCCAAGTATCTCATTGTGCTGTTTCTTTCTAAACTGTTTCCAAGACATGTGGCATTGGTGTCTTTACCATGTGATTGTTCAAAGAAAATCAAGTCACGAATTGCCGTAGAAGGATTTACTACTGCTCCCGTATCTCTACACCAAGTTGTCAGTCTCTCCAGCACCCGCTCTAGTTTCACGACGCACTCTTCTGCCAGAATGTCAGCAGTTTACGACATCGTTCTCTACCAGAATATGTGATTTGATTGCTAGTGATGTGTACTGTGTAGCATTGAAAAGAAAAGGAGATTGAGGTGATCCCATTGGCAGACCGAGTTAATAACGTTTGATGTCGATACCCATTTACCACACTAAATAACTAATATCCTATACAGCAGGACCGCATTACTCCACTGCACAACAAAAGGATTTACTGCAAAATTTAACAGTTGGTCCATCAAAACACCCAAGGACACCCTATTGTAAGCATCCTCAAGATCTATAGCGAATGCACATGTCTCCATGTGAGAATCGAGCCCCTCAAAAACATCCTGCGCAAAGATGGCTGCATTCTGCCATGTCTAATTTCCTGTGCGATACCCACATAACAATGTTGTAAACACTTATTTCTCTCAAGATGATTACAGGCCACAGTTTTTTCCAAAAGCTTGCCTATCGTATTCTACATTGTTATTAACAATAATAACATAGATAGACATGTGTAACTAGGTATTATGTATCGAAGTCTAATTTAAATTACAGCCCTACAGTGAGAGATGAGCATTTTCAGAATCCCACTTAGATGACTCACGTTTTTCACTGACAATTTTATTATCCTGACATCCCAACAGGTGTAAGTATTCATTCCAATTTGCAGAATTCTTTTTCCTTAGTGCTTTATTCCTCTCCGAATCTTGACTTATTGGTAAGCAGAGAAATAAAGGTGTTATTCTACGCCATTTTACTAGAAGCCTCTGCAGATAGTCAATAACACTTCTAACAGTAGTGAAAGTGAGTAAAATTATTTGGTCTGAACATATAATGAGATACGAATCACATTCTAAAACTACTTTGCAATATATATATAAGCTGTGGCACTTGTTTGCCTTGCGGTTTCAGGAGTGGAAGAGTGCTCTGGAGATGACATTCTTGTGTGCTGTTTGTAAGCACGATCCTGTGCCTTCTTTGATTTCTGTGATCCGTCTTTTACTTGGTCTACCTCTGGCTTTATAGCCGTTATGTCTATGTGTCATGGCCATTTGTGGCATGCTATCTGTCGGTAGTCTGACAGCGTGTGAAAACCACTTGATCTATTGTCTTTTGATGCGTTCCAATACTGGTATTGTTTTGGTTATCACCTTGCTGATATATATATATATATATATATATATATATATATATATATATATATATATATATATATATATATATATAACAATGAGCGATCGAAAGTGGAAAGAGAGAAAGCTATCAAACAAAATATTGCAATGACAATATCAAGGTATGGCCTGAGCCTAATTTTTCTAAATTCGTCTGAATTGTTGAAGACAGCGGTAGGTTTTGTATGCTGATATCTCCAGTGTAGCATCCCTGCGAACCTAAGGGGTTACATGTTTTACAATTATTATTATTATTAAAAGCAATTCATTTCAAATTCTGCTGAAAAACAGTGTTATGTATAAAACCCTCTTATACAACACATATTCAATTCTAATTTACAATTATTTATCAAGATAATTAAACTAAACTGTTCCACTGAAAGCTCTGGAATTCTAATGCAATGAGATAAAGCTAAGGTATCCATATAATTTATCTCCCCAAATAAATAAAAATAAACATGGATTTATGTGATAGTATCAAACATGAATCACACAGACATCAAAGCAAACACACTAATCTCTTCGTAAACTGACTTGAAAGACAAAATAGGATGAATAATAGAGCAAGCACAGAGAATGACAAAAAGAAACGAAAAGAATTGCAAACTGGAAATAGACTCCGGAATGTGAAAACGGATATGGGTTTACAGTTTAGAGAATGATGAATGAAAGATACGCGAAATAGCAGTCGTAGATGATTAGTTCAGTAAGAATGTCTCATGATTGCTTGGGTACAAGAAATGTTCTAATTGAATGGTTGGTTTGTGGGTAGAGACGTGCAGCATATTTTTGTTGAAGAATCCCCCTTTCAACTAATGTTTTTTTTTTATAAACTGACGTATGACCATAAAAAATATTGGTGGCTTAAATTCAAGTAATCTTGTCATAGTTAGCTTCAGATAGAGATAATTAGCATATTGTACGGAAAAGTAACATGTATAGTGAAGGTAGAATAACATACTTAGTAAGGTAGAACAATAGATATGGTGAGCGAATAATATACATAGTGATGTAGAACAATATGTATGGTGAGAGAGAACATCGTGTATGGTGAGAGAGAGAACAACATGTAATGTGAGAGAGAGAAAAATGTGTATGGTGAGAGGAACATAAAGTATGGTGAGAGAGAGAGAACAATGTGTATGGTGAGAGGAACATAATGTATGGTGAGAGAGAGAACAATGAGTATGGTGAGAGAGAACATAATGTATGGTGAGAGAGAGAACAATGACTATGGTGAGAGAGAACATAATGTATGGTGAGAACATTAAATATGGTGAGAGATAACATTAAGTATCGTGAGGGAGAACATCGTGTATGGGCAGAGAGTATATCATGTATGATGAGAGTGCATATCATGTATGGTGAAAGAGAACATCAAGAATGGTGAGAGAGTATGTTCTTTATATTGCGATAGACCATCATGTATGATGAGAGAAAAGATCACGAATGGTGAGAGAGTACATCATGTATGGTGAGAGAGTACATCGTGTATGATGAGAGAGTACATCGTGTATGGTGAGAGAGAATTTAGTGTATGGTGAGAGAGAATTTAGTGTATGGTGAGAGAGAATTTAGTGTATGGTGAGAGAGAACATCGTGTATGGTGAGAGAGAACATCGTGTATGGTGAGAGAGAACATCGTGTATGGTGAGAGAGAACATCGTGTATGGTGAGAGAGTACATCGTGTATGGTGAGAGAGAACATCGTGTATGGTGAGAGAGAACATCGTGTATGGTGAGAGAGTACATCGTGTATGGTGAGAGAGAACATCGTGTATGGTGAGAGAGTACATCGTGTATGGTGAGAGAGTACATCGTGTATGGTGAGAGAGAGAATAACACGTATGTGAGAGATAGTAACGCACTTAGTGAGCTAGAATAATATGTATGTTGAGGAAGAATGACATTCACAATGAGAATCGATAATATGTTTTAACAGCGGCAGATAAATAATTCAGCAGGGGGAAATATAAAAAAGGTAATGACATTTTTCTAATCAATTGAAACGTACATAAGGGTACACATTTCCACGTTTATCAAGAACACACCGTAACATACCACGAGTAACGGACATCACTGATAAGTAATTACATTAACATGATCTACTGTGTTCACTCTAAGATTGACGTGAGTCAAAACACACAGAAATATTACTCCGCGACAAAAAGTGATTTTGTTACAGATGATGACACTTAAAAACAATAACATAATTAATTATTCATAACTTACGTCTCAGCAACTCTGTCCCCTCCCAAATACCAGTGAGAGCTTATAACAAACGATAATTTGGATATATATCCAAAGGAAGAGCGAAAAAGAGATGATAACATCACGACCACCCTCCACAAACACGAACTCAGTACGACTCAGGCGTCACATCTGGCCTTGAACAGAAACGTTTAGCTCTCACCCCTAAGCTTAACGATAAGTGTGGATAATATCAAGAAGTTGCCACCTGGGGATAGACTATAGACTAAAAACTATATGGTTTCTCCCTGACCTCTAGGCGCCTGCACAACGCTATAACATGGTTGCTGATCCAGCTGTCCATGGGCTCATGCCCTTTGACTTAATGCCATTAATTGGCATTATATTGCTGGGAAGTATATAACATCGGTTATAGTAATTTATCATGGAATGATAAAGATATGTTGATTGAAAATGTATTTAAAACATACATTACTATTGGTTTTCACACGCTTCCAGACTACCGACATATAGCATGTCACAAATGGCCATGACACATATACATAATTTTATAAAGCCAGAGGCAGACCATGTAAACGATTTATCACAGAAATCAAAGAAGCCACAGGAACAAGCTTACAAACAGCGCACAGGAAGATCATCTCCAGAGAACTCTTCCACCCTGACGCCGCAATGAAAACAAGTGACACAGCGTATAGATAGATAGATAGACTATTGTGATAGACATGTTTCATTTAGCAACAATTGATTTATTTTAACAACAGTATTATCTTCTAGTAACCTAGTAAACTATATTATTGCGAAATTAACGTTCGACCAACAGGCAATCATAAACACTGACTTACTTTCTTAGAATGAACATTGTGTCGCCCTTGTGTTGCCGGGGTCCGAAAGACGAGCAAAGAATAGCAACACTGTTTACCTTCGATGCATGTCGTAAGAGGCGACTAAGGAGGTTATGGGATGGAGTTGGCTGCCCCATCCCATTTAGGGTCAGTGACCCAAAACCATGCTGAAGTCGAATGTGTCAGGCCGAGAGCGCAGATATCGAAGCAATGATGTAAATCATTACACAACGCAATCCGTTCTCCGGACTACATGCTGCTAATCTACAGGAGTTTGAGAACGAACGCAGAAGAATAAGAAGAAGAACAGTGTGTAAGGAATAACAGAAATGTCAGAAGTTAGGAAATTGACAAATTATTAATGGCAACATTAGAAATTGCAGGGACAGAGAATTTACAAAAATAACGGAGAATTGACAGAACTCAGCAGGGTATCCTACACAAAGGAATGATGTATGTTAACACCACAGTAATAATCAATATTGGTGGATAAGCCAGTTCTCAAGCTCGTACCTACTCAAATCACCCGATGCCACTATTTAATGGTTGTCACATATGTATATAGGAATTCTTGATTCTTGATTAGAAAACGACATAATATGACATAACATAAATAATTTGAGATATGTGGATGACACTGTTCTGATTGCAAAAAGTGAGGAAGACCTTCAAAATGTAATTAAAGTAGTAGTCACAGAAAGTAAAGAGAACGGTCTCTTCCTAAATATCAAGAAAACAGAAGAAATGGTTATTTCAAAGAAACAAAATATCACACCTTGCACGATCATAGTGAATGATATAGTATTAAAACAGGTCTACCAATTCAAATATCTAGGTACAATGATTGCAGCAGATGGAAGAAATTCAACAGAAATAAGATGCGGACTAGGACAGGCAAAAACAACATTAAATAAAATGAAAAATATACTGTGTAATAAGACCTTGTCATTAGAGGTGAGAAAGAGAGCTCTGCAGTGCTATATAACCCCTATACTAACATATGGGTGCGAGTCGTCGACAAAACAAACTGGAAAGTGGAAGATTTGAGGCAACAGAGATGTGGTTCTACAGAATAATGCTGAGAATACCATGGACTGCCAGAAAAACGAATGTAGAGGTGTTGAAAGAGTTAAATGCGAAACGGACCTTAATCAACAATATAAGAACAATCAATCTTTTTTTTATGGCCACTTCACGAGACAGGCAGGTTTAGAGAACATAATCACAACAGGCAAGATTGAAGGCACCAGAGACAGAGGGCGACAACGTGAGAAAATATTAGACTGTTTGACAACATGGCGCGGCACCGAAACAACAACGACGTTGATACATAATACTGTGGACAGAGAGCTGTGGAGAGCCATGACCGCCTACGCCACCCGTCAATGCACCTGATGATGATTAGAAAACTGGCATCACAGAAAGTGGGGCATTCCCATAAGTGCTCCACCCTCTGTTCCAGCAGCCATTCGACTCGATGGTGTTTCGAGTACAATGCCGCCGAAACCGACGTCTACATCAGGGGACAACTCTGGCCCTTGCGACAGGTTTCTTTGTTGTTCCTACCCCCCCCCCAACTCCGTGCCCGTAACTAGTTCAAGCATAACGTCGGCCTGTCGGAACAACATGGTAACTGGTATCGAATGTTATAACTGCATATAGAAAACCCAGATATACCATGTCATTGAAGCGTGCAGTAGTCGCAGTGGTTTACAGCTAGAAACCTGGTGGTTTTGGGATAATTCTCTTATTATAAGAATTAACCCGGTAAATAAATTACGGAAGCATATCATATAAAATTGTTGTTCAACATAAGTTGAATGTTTATACACCATGTGTACATGTAATCTTATCGTCTATACAATGTGCACTTTTTTTTTGAACTGTGAGCTATTTCCAAACGTTTCAGCATGTTATCGGAGATCACTATTCACTCTACCAGTGAGTCGACAAGGATGTATGTATGAATGTGATCACGTATGAGTACTGCTAGTTGCAAAATTGTGTAGATGTTGATGACCTTTTACTCCAATGCAGTCTGTTGTAGGTATACACGAGATAGATAACATCTATGTAAACGTCACTTGCAAAGTTGTTTTTTTAAAGACCTGTCATTGTGCAGTTATCAGAAGCTCTCTTTCGGAGGTAACATTGTATTCCGATCACCATCATTTACAACCAGGTGGAATCTTTGAATTACAGGATTTTTAAGCAACATTTTCTACTAATAAATCACAAGCTCTCAGATATCGGACTGTTATAGGATGATGTTCATCTAAAGACAGGAAACTAGACTTATTTAATGAGACACTGGCAGTTTCACCCTGATAATGTGCGAAGGTGGAGCGCATGGTCGTGTGGTTAGAATGCCGTTCTCAGACCATTGAAGACCCCGGTTCAAATCACGATTGGGACAGGATTTTTTTCTTTCGGAGGTACAATCAAAATCCTTCCTGTACATGTCGTGGCGTGTGCTATGTCAATCGATCTTTATTTCCACAGCCCGTAGAAACCATAAAAAGCCTCCCTGCACACCTTCACAGGAAAACATGCAGTAACGAAAGTTTTTTAATGTGCGAACCTAGTTCGCATGATCATGAGAAACGACTAGATTATTTTAGAAACGTATAGACACACAACAAGAGAAGGAAATGAACAAATGTACACAAGAGAGAGCGAGAGATAGATATATACATAATGAGTAGTAGACGAAAGCGAAGCAAAGAAGACTAATACTGTCACCTGTTATGAATATCATAAGAGGGGGCTAAGAAGATTGGGCGTTGAGTTCATTAACCCACTCCAGAATCTCTGCTGTGATGGAGTTTGATGAAGTTCCATCCTGAAGAGTATCAATCATTGTGCCTACAGTTTGCCTCGAAATGTCAAATACAAAGAAAACTGCCCATGCCGTGACATTGCACTATACTGTTAAATTGTGTAAAACACTCATCTGACATATGGAAACGTTCTGGAAAATCTTCATATTAAAAGTAAAACCATAACAGCATCAGTCTTGGGATAAAAGTAAAAATTCAGGTTAAGAACATTACCGGAACACCATCATTAAAGTAAAAACTCCGTATTAAAAGGAATACCAGAATACCATCAAACTGAGAATGAAAGTAAAAACTCTCTGTTAAAAGGAATACCACAACAGCATCAGTCTGAGGATGAAAGTAAAAACTCAATATTGAAAAATTTACCAGAACAACATCAGTTTGATGAATAAAGTACAAATTCCTATTAAAAGGAATACCATAAGTAATTTAGTCTGAGAATGAAAGTAAAACTCCGCCGCTTGAAATAGAGAACAATAAGTGCGCTGTTGCACTCCCTCGGCCATCTGTCATGATCATTAAGACTAAATTGTGAAAATATAACTACAGAGAAAGAAGTATAAAAAAATTAAAAGTACAATGATAAGGAGCGAAATGTAAAAATTATAACACAATTAGATGTATAATAGTGAAGAAAAATGTATTTTCCAACGATATTCTATGTAAAAGTTATACAATAAACATACAGGACTGTGAAATCATGAGTGTGTGAACAGTATGTTGAGAAAAAGGAAATTCTAGAAAATGAAACTTCTACTTAAATAGTTTAGTTTTTTTTTAAATCAAAAAATAATATTATTGGTAGCTTCTGAAAATATAAAAACAATGTAAAGTTAAAAACAAACTGGTTATTTCTCCAAAAACGTGAGCAGAAACAATAACTGCAGCATGTTTAAAATATATCACTTTTCTGTTCACATCTTTTCCTTCTGAGGCGCAATGTGCTCTTTGATCAACCCAACATTTTTATTTTTAGTTGTTGCCACAAGCTTTCAAGTAATAGAATATTCTGTGTTGACGGTAGCAGTATAGCACGCGAGAGGTCTAAAGGTTTCACAAGACAAATCACATTGCAACAGTAAACCTTAGTAGATGATAAGCTTTTTTACAAAGAGGCTTTCAGATCCTCTTGTGGAAACCTGCATCTCTGACTATTTATCTATTACGGTTACGCTCTTACGTCGTATCGGTTGTAGGCGTTAGAACACAGCTGCTAGTTTGTTTTGTGCATATGAAATACAAAACTTTTATCACTGCATTTTTTAACGTTATGGTGTGGCAGGAAATGGCGAGTGACGTGTGTGATAAAGGCCGCATGGCCATGCTGTGGCCTCGTCATGAACAGAATACGTTATTTAATTTACCTTCACAGGTGTAAGAACAAAGCTCTAGTCTCTCTGCCATACACAACACATATGAAATAAAACAAGAAATCCACCCTTAAAACAATCTCATGAACATTGCTACATATGCTATATTGCTCGTAATTTCTGAGAATTTAAACAAATAACACTGGCTGCAGTAAGCTAGTTTAAATGTCAAAACTCAATAATTTAATACAATTTTGATGATTTCACACAGTCAGAATTTCATACCGCTATTAACTATAGTTCCCGAACAACAACAACTAAAATATACTTACCACATGAATGTCCAAAAATATGCCTCACAAACAACAAACACAAATTATAAATATTTATTTAGAATATATAATAATTAGACAACAGGTGTACCAAGTCTGTGAAAATGAAAAAGAAATTGAATTTGTCGAGTAATTACGTCCTGAAACTGATATGAAATCTTGATTTCCCTTGTTATTCCTGGTACGGTCTACTTTAAGTTTTCGTATATTTGTAACTATTCAAAAAATTTCCTATTTTCTTTTACTTCCTTACGCAAGAAAGAACATACACAAACACAGAAACAGATGAGTGCACACAAGCAAGCACATACATACACACAGAAACAGATACGTGCACACAAGCAAGCACATACATACACACAGAAACAGATACGTGCACACAAGCAAACACATACATACACACAGAAACATATGAGTGTACAGAAACAGATGCGTGCACACAAGTAAGCACATACATACACACAGAAACAGATACGTGCACACAAGCAAGCACATACATACACACAGAAACAGATACGTACATACAAGCAAGCACATACATACATACAGAAACAGATACGTACATACAAGCAAACACATGCACCGGAAGGTACTCAAATGTGAAAATTAGATAAAAAGAAACGGACAGATAAACACCATTAAATAGGATCGTGCCATTTCTGGTATGTATATGGACATTTTCGGTCAGCATTGGGCGTATTAGTCTTATGTATAGAAACTATGAACAAGAAATGACATGACTGATTTTTTTCAACTGATTTTCATTAATAAAGTGGATGTAACAAATGATGAGCATGGCTCGGGTTGGACAAATAATAACTGTGTGTTTGTTGTGTTATTGCGATTCATTGATTGACCATCTAACACGTTGTTCGTCTACCACATGTGATGATGATCATTTGTTACATCCACTTTAGAAAATCCAGTTAGCATTGTGCACTTGATTTTGAGTTCGTATATGACTTGTTGTTCGTCCATCACAAGTGACGATGACCATTTGTTACATCCACTTTTGAAAATTCAATTTTAGTTATGTCCTTGATTTTGAGTTCGTAGATGGCTAATGAGCCCTATTCGAGCTGTAAATTTCCTTGGACAGTTTGGACATGGAATGACGACTGTAGACGGATCTTGGTCTATCCGTGACTTTCTAGCTGCTCTCCGCTGTTGAGCTGCTGCATTTCTTTTCTTTTCACAAGATGATGCGCTCTTTTTTATTCTAGAATGCCATGTAGATCTATTTTGTTCTTCCCATATATCGTGGTCTATTTCAAAGGTTTTCAGTGAGTTCTTTAACGAGTCCTTGTAGCGCTTCCTTTGGCCACCTTGAGATCGTATACCCTTCTCTAGACTATATGACTATGACTAATGAGTATATGACTAATAAGCCTTATTCAGACCGCAAACGTTCTTGGACAGCTCGGTCTATGAATGACCACTGCAGATGGTTTTTTGTCTACCCGTGACTTTCTAGCAACTCTCCGTTGTTCAGCTGCTGCTTTTCTCTATTCACAAGATGCGCGCCTTTTTTTGCTTTTACTGCTGCTTTTGCTGCATCCATTCACAAGATGCGCGCCTTTTTTTTTTACTGTAGATCGCCATGTAGCTTTATTTTGTGTACGTTCTTTCCATGCATCTTGGTCTCTTTCAACGGCTTTCAGTGATGTCTAATGTATCCCCTTTAACATATAAATCATGTCACTAACTTCTTTGATTTTTTATATTCAACAACCAACCTATAAAAAGAAACAGCTATTGTTGGTCACTCCATATCCATCCATATTACAATTCTGACTACTCTTAATTTTATTAAAATTCGCCCGTGAAGTGTGGCAATATGCATATCACATAATCTTATAATCTTAATCTTTATCCCTTATCTATCGAATATTTTTTTAAGATATAGGAATCATGTGGGAAACGTTGAAGGTCGGCAAGCTTAATTGAGATTCTTTTTAAAGTATAGTGGGGCCAAAACACTTTTTTTTTAAAAGTCCTTTGGAGCTCCAAGTATTGTTTCCTAAACTCTAAGGACAGCGTAAATAGTACTATTAGATCAGCCTCGTAGTCAAATAAAAGTTACTTGGTGGGCTGAAATTTTCCTGCGGTCCTTATTTTCCTTACCACTGATGAACAGTACAAAATCTCATGTTACAAAATGATGTGTGAACGCAGATACAATTCTGCTAGGCAAACATCGTTCTTTTGTATCCTCTATAACAAAGTTATCTAGCGTCATGTTCAAATATTTACATCAATGATTATTGATCGTTCTTACATTTCTCCTTTTGTAGTCACAAATGTTATTTATTCACGTTCTATTCATATATTCCTCACCAGAAGCTTGTCCAATGACTTGATTCCAACATGTATTGCTTTTTGTATAATATTTTATTGGTTACTTTAATTGCCATTAGTTAGTGTATCCGCATTCAAGGTTGGCTGCAACTGTCTTCTGTCTCTTGCATTACTGGTGCACTTCGGTGAACTATATCCTGTCCATCACATGTTGTTTCCTACTCGTTTGTATCTCTGCCTACTTCTTCCTTGCCTCCCGTCAACTCTAGCTCCAGGTAAGGTCTTGAACACAGTATTCCAATACATCAAAAATAATTGTATTTTGTTTGATTATTATATTAGTAGTTCTTTTTTGATATGCATTATTCCAAGAATATCTGTGTTTCTTCTCGTGTCATAAAGTTCTCCATATTCTTCTATATATTCACACCTCAAGGCCCTAATTATCTTCTTCTTCTTCTTCATCGTTCTTCAGTCAGATATCAAGTTACAGCACCAATAGCTTCAATGAATTGTGTGATTCGCTTCAGGTCATCCATGGAACCACTCAAGTCTGGAAGCAGTGCCGTCTCAGTAGGCCATATTTTCTCCCTCTCTTCTTGGTAGAGTTGACAGGTATGAAGAATGTGTTCTGCAGTCTCTGGGCTCAGTCCACAGTTGCACAGGTCTGTCTCACCAATCTTCAGCTTTCGGAACATGTGACTTTTCAGTCTGTTGTGACCAGTTCGTAGTCTGAAAATGATGGTTTGTTCCTTGCGTGACATTTGGTGGTAGGGATCATTTGGTTCTGCAGTTGGGTGCATTTGCTTCCACTTTTTCTTATATTCTGCTTTTAACATGGTCTTACTTTCATAGTACGTATTATCATTTTCTATTTGTTCCAGTGATCCCCCTTTCCTGCCAGGAGATCAGCTTTTTCATTTCCATTTCTGGGATCCACTGCAGTACTGTTTCTTTGGTGGTACTGCTGAGGTGTAGTAAGCAGGCCGTAAGTTCATTCATGCTCGTGTTCTTTGGATCTTTCAATGCCTGCACTACTTATTTTGCATCCGTTAGAAATACTACATGACTGTTGTGACTCGGCAAGCAATTCATGAGCATTTTGGCTGCCTCTATTATGGCTTCCATTTCTGCTTTGAAATTTGTGGAATGTTTGCCTGTGGGTATGGATTTCTCTATTTCTTTTCCATCTGGTGTTACAATATATATATTCCTGATCCTCCATCTAATACTGCCTCTTTCGCTGATTCATCTGTATATAAATGTGTCCATATATCCTTTGGGTATGCTTTCTGTATGTGATTCTTAGTTGTCTCCCTTAGTACTTGTATAGTAGTTTCTGTTTTCGAAATAATGCTTGGTATATTGTCCATAATTCTTGGGAAGTTTTTCCTGCCCCATGTTCGGTATGTGTTAAAGGTGTTTAGTGGTTTTAGGTTTTGTAGGTCTGTATCTGTGAGTGATTTCTGGAGCTGTTTAGCGGAGCTACCTCTTTTGAGTCGCTCTTTTGTAGGTCTGCTTAGTCTTTGGTTCATTTGATGACTCTCCAAACATTTGAACTTTGCATACTGTGTGAGTATTTTTTCATTTCTTCTTTCTTCCATTGATGGCAAACCTGTGCATGTTTCCATTTCTGTGATTGGGGTAGTATTCATACCTCCTGTTATAATTCTGAGATTGCGGTTTTGTATCTTTGAGATCTTTTGAGTGTTACTCTTGGCTGCAGTCCCCCATGCTGACATTCCATATTCCAAAGCTGGTCTTACATAACCTGTATATGCTCTACTTAGAATTTTTCCATTTGCACCCCAATCTGTTCCAGGCAATTATTTAAGGAGTGCTGTCCTCATTGTACCTTTTGTTTGGCACTTGTCTATGTGCAGTTTCCATGTAAGTCTTGGATCAAAAGTGACTCCAAGGTATGTAGGTGTTTCATCTTTTGGCAATGTTTGACCATTTATGGTTAGTAGGATTTTCTGTGGTTTGGTGGACATGCTGAAGATGGTATAGGTAGTTTTATGGGCATTGATAGACATGGCCCATTGGTCTGTCCACTTGGCCAAATTGTCCATAGTTTCTTGCAACCTTATTTTTGTTGTGCCAACGCTCTCTTCACTGCACCATATCGCAAGATCGTCTGCATACATTGCAGCATTTACTTTACGCGAGAGAATTTGGTCAATGTCATTCATGAATATAAGGAATAGAGTGGGGGATAGAACACCTCCCTGTGGTACTCCATGCTTAAAGAGTTTCTTTCTGCTATGCTTCATTTCAAGCTTCACTGCTGCTTTTCGGTTGTGCAGGTAGCGTTTTATCCAGTAATACATGCGCCCTGTCACTTTGTTTTGTTGTAGTTTAAGGAAGAGTCCATCTTTCCATACACAATCAAAGGCTTTTTCCATGTCTACCCACACAACTGATGTCTGCTTTTTTTCCTGGAAAGCATCCTCTACTTCCTGGGCATTTAGTGTAATCTGGTCTTCAGTTGATCTACACTTTCTGAAGCCAGCTTGCTGATTTAGCAGGATTTTATTTTTTCTAGGAACCACATCATTCTTTTGTTTACCAGGCGCTCCATTAATTTCCAAACACAGCTGGTCAGACTTATTGGGCGATATCTGTCCACCTTATTTTTTGGCTTGCCTTTCTTGTGGATGGGTATCATTATGGCGGTTTTCCACACCTGTGGCACTAGACCTCTATCCCAACAGTTGTTAAACATTTTTATTAATTTCTTTTTTGCTGATGGTCCGATGTGAATTAGCAGTTCAATTGGTATGTCATCAGGGCCAGGTGATTTCCTAAGTTTTAATACTGCTAGTTCTTCATTTAGTTCATTGATCGTGAATGGAATATTCATGACATCTTGTTTATCTTTGTTGATCTCTTTTTCGATATTCCGTAGTTCTTTTCTTACTTCTCTTCTCCTATTTTCATCGACTTTGTGGCAGGCAGTACTTTGGTAATGCTGTATAAAGTGATTTGCAGCCTTCTTTCTTGTGAGTACATCTCCACCATTCTCTATTGCTACTGGTGCTGTTTTGTTATGTTCGTTGTTGAGCATTTTTGTTATTTTCCATAGCTTTCTTCCCTCTTTGTCGAAGTTTAAATTTTCTGTTTTTTTCATGCCAGCTTTTCCTTGTGTTTGTAATTGTCGTTTTTCTTAGTTTGGCTACAGCAGCTTTTAGTGATATGTTGTTTTCTGTGGATGGGCTTTTTTCTGCTGTGTCTCTGGCCTTTGACACTTCTTTCTCCAACTCATCGAGTTCGTCAGACCAGTACGGTTTGTAATTTTTCCTAGCACCTCTTGGTATGGTTTGCTTGGCTGCTTGAAGAAGTGCAGAAGCCAGGAGTTGTGCAGTTTTGTTCACGTTTTTAATCCTTGGATTTAAGGTTTCTGTGAATTTGTCTGTCAGGTCAGCAAACTTACTCCAGTTTGCTTTCTTGAAGTTCCATCTGGGTGTGGTTGTAGGGCCAGCAGGGGTATGGTTAATGTCAATGGTGAGTTTGATGGGGCGATGGTCACTTCCACCAAGCTGCTCCAGCACTTCCCTGTATGTTATTTTCGCTAAGGCGTCTGTTGCAAAGGCTAGGTCAGGGTTTGAGGTGGTGTGACATGCCCTAATTATGATTATAGTTATTTTCTCATTATCCATGTTTACAAACTATGCAGTAATAGAGAATAAACTTGGTACCTTTTTTTTAATTTTAATTTATACTTAGTTTTGGGATTTGTTTGGTGTCAATATTTTTTCCACGTCGCTGAAAGTACTTTTAGCAATGCCTATTCTTCTTTTAACGTCTGTTTCCTATCTACTATAGTTTTTTATTATATGTTCAAGATACAAGGAATTATCTACTTGTTGTAGTATCATTATTAAGTTAAGTTTCTGTGCCTTCTTAGATTGTATGGATTCTCATTTGTGTTTTTGGATGTTAATAACATGTCCATAAATGCTGCATGATTTGTTGACTTTGTCTATCGCCCTTTTAATGTTAATTTAATCATGTTTTCTCTCTTTCTCTCTCTATCTCTCTCTTAAAATCTCTCTCTTTCACTCAGAAGTTGGTCCATGTAAGGGAAGTGGATTGGCTTTATTTTACTTGGATTTCCCTATACAAATTTCACGTCTTCGTAAAGCGGCGTGAAAACTGTCAAAAGTACCAACAATACCACATCCCTCCGTAACTTCGTAGTAGAGAATAATTTTCAGTATAAGTAACAGAAGACTGTAGACAAACATGATAACCGACACTACACAGTATGTACTATAATAATAATACTATAACAAATCATGTTTATTGGAACAAAGACAGAGGTGGAAACAAAGGAACGAGAAACACAGACAAACTGAGGAAAGATAAGAAAGACATGGTAGTAATGATTTTTTTTTAAAGTAGAAAAAGAGAAAAACAGAAATAACGAAACTAATCTAAAGAAATTGCGTGGGAACAGAAAGAAAAATATCCAGATAAATATCCTCTCCTCATTCTGTAGTATGAAGGAGACATCGAAATCTTCAGTCAGACTGGAAGACAAGCTGAGCAAACATAGAACCCAGAAAAGTAGAGTTCCAAGGTATGTGAATGTTTGCCAGGAAAAAAACGTGACCATTGTTAAATGGACCCGATAAGGTAGAACATAAAAGTACCGCAACAGATCAACACGCAAATTATGAAAAAAATCGACTAGACGAGTGGATAAGCTCTACTTGTGTGTGTGGGCGGCGGGAGGAGGGTGTAAGAACTAGCGAGTAATGTGTGGGTGAGCTGGTTCCATGATTCAGGAAGCGTAGACAAAGAAAGAGAGAATATTTTTGCTTAACAGATGACTACTTTAACCCATCTCTCACTTTTCTTTCCACTTGTATCTGGGTTCAGCAGAGACTGATCACATTCAACATTATTCCCAGTCGCTTCTAAAGCTTAGAGCATAGTCTTATTGAAGGGGTAGCATGGCAGATAACGGGTGATATCACTAACAACATGCATGTTCATTTGCTGACATCCTCGTCCTCTTCTGTTTTCTTTGGGAATCTCTCTAGCATATTGGTCAAGTCATTTACGATGTGTGCAAGAGATCGCAGGTTCGATACCAGTCCGTGATATTTTGATTACAAGTGATTTTCTTTTCGGAATCTGCATTGTCGTATAACTCTATGGAAAGTTACATGCTAAGATTGTTCTCTCGACAAACATGATATGGTTTCGTTAATAGAGGTTGAGTACATATTTGAAACCCGAATATATTTAATTCAATACTTTACGCATGTGCATACTTTTTTTTTAATTTATTTTTCCTATACTACCAAAACATCAATGCGGAAAATATAATGAGAGACTATAATGAAGCCTGATTTCAGACCCATAAATATAGGAAGGCTGCAGATACCAGAAATTAGATATGGAGATTAGGTATTAACACAGGGTATTAACAACAAACGAACAGGACCTACTTAACATAATTAAGACAACCAAAAAGTTCAACGAACAGTAAAACGTGTTCTTAAATATGAAAAGACAAAATAAATGTTAAATGACTAACTAAATCAACACCCAAAATTAATATTTAGAACTGCAGAATAGAAGAAATCACACAGTTTGTTTATTTAGGAACTATTATAAAGAATGCGGGTGAGGGCGTAGTTGAGATTAAGAGAAGAACGGAAATGGCGCTGTCAAAATTAAAACAGGTAAAGAAACTATGGCAAGGTACTAACATAAGAACCAAGTTGTGTTTACTACAAACATGTGTGTTTCCTGTGTCGACATATGGATGTGAAGCAGCGACACTAAATAAAACAGTGGTCAAGCGAATAACATTTGAATTAAAGTGCTATTGAAGTGTTTAGAATACCATGAACAGCAAGGAAAACAAACAAGGAGGTTTTACGAACAAATTAGCGTCCAGGAAGGCTGGCTTCTGAACACCATATTAAAGAAAAAGCAAGTTTGTTTTCGGTCAAATTATGAGACAGGACGGCATGGAGAGAGTGTTACTGGAGGGGATGATAGAAGGCAATATGGACAAAGGCCGTCTAGGCGCCATTGAACAAAAGATATTCAAGAATGCCTGCACATGTCACTAGAAGAGGCAGGACAACTTGCACAAGACCGCGGATAATTCAAGAGATCCATAGGGACGAATAGATTCGGGAAAAAATATGTCACCTGATGATGATGATACTACCAAAATGTCCACCTTTATAACAAAATCTGTCAAGTAAGAAGAATTCGTGCTCGTTATATTATGTTGTAAATATGTTCTTAACAAATGCCTTTTGGTCGACACGTCGACTTGTGCATTATGTTATGTGTGTTGCCAGTTATTAACAAAACGTCGTTACCCGGGTCCAAGTTTCTTCTACATATATTAAGAATTTTAACATATCAAGCACATATTGACACAGGCATATATGTGTTAGGAATGTGGACATATTATAAAAGAGTGGTAATCAATATTTGTCATGAACTAAAGTTTCAGTCATCAGTAATGGAGTTATATGTGTTTAATTAGATCGACAATTAAGACAGTTATAAGAACTTAACAATGATCTTAAATTTATCTAGTAGTGACTTCTGTAATGAAACCTTGGATACCATCTGTAATGAAATCATTTATCATGTTGGTCGTGCTGTATTAGAAATTAGCGATCTCGTGGTTGCCATTTATGGAGCTACTAACTTTGAGAACGGTATATTAAAAGTCCAATAAATCAAAGTGATAACTATGTTTCTCTACAATACGTGCCACGTCAAGTTATTTTACAATGTTCCAGTGTCAACAATGCGTATTAACGTATGAAAATGCTGATAACACACTCATCATACACATGTTATGTGGGGTAAATGGGGATATGCATTGCATTCGTGAAATCCCAGGGTTAACAGACAACCACGATCCTAAAAGCACTTCGTCGTGGTGCTTCTTGAAACAGATTGTTTCCGAACTCGTGCGAAGCAATTTGGTTAAAGCTACATGGATCATGTCCAGGCAGTGCAGACTGAGATGGAATGAGAACTGTTTGCTCTAATCAAAACATAACTCTGAATAGAACTTCGACCAATGCTCCCGAGCCAAAGAACAGCAGCTGGCCCGGAGTGAAGAAATTTCATTTCTGAAAGCTCACTAAAGTAAGAATAGTGAGAATTCCTCCATAGAAGTACATTTCGTCTGTTGAGTACACGGTAGTGCAGCACAGTCCTAGATGCCAACGACATGTGCAAAAATATATGGGAATTTTGTATCAGAAAGTAAAGTTCATGCTCAAGAAAACCTGTTCAGCTGTATTCTGGTCACATGTTGTGTGGAATGGTAAGGGAATGATACCATACCATCGGGATAAGAAGAAAACGTAAATAAACGCTTAAACACTGCGTGTTCACGATTTAGTGAAAGAAACCTTGCTCAGAGGGCATACTAATCCTAGATTAACTTTACTGTGCAGGTAATTAACTTTACTGAAAGAATCTCGGAGTCGAGATAAGGGCCAATACCTGAAGACAAAGAAGACAATGGCACCTAATTGCGCAAGATAATTTCACTAACCGCGGAATACCTACTGTGATATAGAAGTAGCCAAGCAACGTCTACATCCCAGCTCACTGTCTCCGAGGAAACTGCCATCCAGTGATACAGTATGGTCTGCAAAGATCTATAGCAAAGTGGATGATCAACCATCAATGCGTAGAGCAGATACTCGGTTACATGCGATAGATAGGAAGGTTGTCAAAGGATAGGGAAGCTCATCGAAATTAAAAGCGTTTCGAAAACGGATGCTCTGGGTCGGAAGGAACAAAATAACGCATCATCATTATGAAACCAACAGCAGAACAATTATAATACGAGCAGCAGAGCCTATATTATTTAGGAAACGAAGTTGGGGAAGATAAGCAATGTCAGCATAAATATCGATAAAAATACAATATCCATGTTACAGTCGCTAGGACTGCTGGTGATGCAAAGATATGCACTCTACCAATTGAGAGCCCCCGTTCCTTAGATGACCCTGTCCGCACATCGTTTGATTTTGTAGTACTCCTTGAGTTTGTAACAAACGTGCAGTATCTTTATTGGTAGCTGGTCATCTCTGTAGACTCTCCGACTACATTAGCCATTTTGTTTTTGTGACAACACGTTTACTAGTGACGTGATTTCAGTGATGACACGAAAGCTGCGCATACTATTACAAAGTTAGAATGAAGCTGCAAGTAATATTCACGTGTGAGAATCTAGACTTATTTGATCTTATAGTACCGCACAACGTATGCCCAATGTGCCCACAAATTTCGCACAAATTTCGTGTTGGTTAGGAGCTGTCTATAAATTATAATAACATATTTTTGTCAATATTTGACTCCCTCCCACACTCCTTATTATCAGACTGTCAAAACACCAGCCCCCATCTCCTCCCTGCTTAATTATAATCAAAAAATGAATCACTTATCCTTTAAAAAATGTTGCATAAAAAGTACCAAAAAAACGACATAATATTTTGAGATTTTGTTATAGGGCCTACGTATTTGCAAAACAATTTTGATGACTCTTTATCTGCCACACATTGCGACGACTCTACAAATATAAATAGCTAATACGAACACTTTCAATGAACTTTATTTTGATACCAAATAAGGTAGTTTTATTATTCACAAAAAATATAATTGAACCGACGATTCGACAAATGATCGTTCTCAATTCCCCAGTTGAGGCGGAAATGTTTTTTCAGGTCGCAACGACTCTCTGATCCACGACGCCTTAATTGGATACCGAATTAATCCGTGGAGTAAAGACTGTGAGGGAGAAGAGATGGTATCCACCCTCATACAACAGTGCCACTGAAACATCTCTAACATCTCACATCCCTACGGTGTTAATAAATGCTTTGGGTTAAATTTACTTTTTCTACTTTTTCAAAAGAACAACACATAATTTATATGCACGATTTGATCAAAATAGCCATTCTGTAGGTATTTTGCGATAAACAGAACTACATTTCTTGTGTTTTGATATTATCTATTTTAATATACAGTTCTGCTATTGTCCCTCCCATTTATAGATAGCCCATGTTGAGAGTTGACACACTAGTTGCTGTTAATGTCAGTCCTAGAAATGTACTAACTCAAGCCATCTTACGAAAATATGTACTAGCTAAGAGTGAAAGTAAAATAGAAATATGAATACTAAAATGTATAGCTACAACACACAGTTCAATCAAAGCATCAGATGCATTAATACGTTACTAACAAGTGTCATAAATATATCAATATAATCAGGTCCAAAGCAAATTGTTTAAAAAAATCCTAGAATGAGGTAATAAAATCATGGAGTTAAGAGAATACAGATTAATATATTCTGTCAAGAGAATCAGTTGATTATAGGATACGGTGTTATTGCCGACATTTTTTCCATTATGCGCATAGAAAATCCCCTAGGATGGGAAGAGAGGCAACAGCATGGTTTCATAAAGATCATGACAAGCTTTTGAAATGACGTTACACATGTAAAACATAATCTTGAATTTATCACAAGTCAGGTCATGCTGCAGCAGATTGCTACAAAGTGACATACGCAGAGAATAATACAACATGCGGATTCTATAACACATTACGCATTTGGATATTTTCTTGGTCATTCGGACATTATCGTAGCGTACGTGTCAAACATGATAGGTCATAGAATAAAGACATGTGTACAGAAATTATGAACAGGACCTGAAAAGCCGATATTCATTATTTCTTTACATTTCGTTGGTCGACATTGCCTATTTTTTGCATGCCACTTCAAGTATATAAATAGTTACCAAAGAAAAGCACGACATTATTCAGAAACTTAACGAAAAAAGTCCTAATTAATTATGTACAGAGGTCTTCTACATCCGACGTTCTCGTGTCAAGTAATTAGCTTTCTTTTCAAGATATCAAGGATTCACAATAAGGACTTTATTTTGTTTTACACCTACCACAGTATCATAAATCAATGAGCAATTCACATGGATAGCCAAGTATCTAAGAGCACTGATAGATGGTGCAGCCTGGTAAAAGGTAGGTTCACAGCTCGTCAGAAAAGTCCTGAACACTGCCATGTGTAACGTGTCCTGCAAGCATTAAATGACAGTACCAGAGTTATTTTAATCCCAATCCAATTTTGAGATATTTTTTGGGCGCAACTTCCCATAATCAGTATGCTTTAAAACATGGTTTCTCAAAATGAGCGATAATTCCCAGCAGGGAGCAGTATAAGACTTGAGGGGACAATTCGGGTTCAAGGAGTCGGCGATGTAGTGTCAGTTGACGATTTTGGGTTAACTGGACAAAATTGCTTTAGGGAACACTGTGCATATCACACAAAATATTTAAAGTACCTATTACGTTTTATAATGCCAATGGTGTATTTTCATTGATATTAATGGAACTTATATGAACCATGATCCCAACTATAATTACTAACACAAGGAGAAACTTATGTTGAAAACTAGATGCTTATTTAAAAAATTGGTAACATGTCCTATACAGGATATAGCTATCAACCCAACATTTTTTGGTTGTAGTGATCTTCTTAGCAGTATTTACATTCATTAGTTTCGCATTGCTATCTGAAAGGCTCGGATGCATAATTGCCTGAAGCGAGTTTCGAACCCATTACCTTGGCCGTCAAAGACGCGTTCCGTATCACCCCGTCACAGAGCCGGACTGGTACTATAACGTATGGAAGCTTATCACTATATTAAAATTAAAATATTTTAAAATATTTCTTTAGAAATAGGTGGTATACAGGCACGGTGAAACTTGGAAATTCCCTTTGTAAACTCAGTGTAGTGCCCAGCAAGAGAACGTACTCTATTTTCATTGTGTTTTTCTTATTGTTTTTCTTAGGAAACAAATCATATTTATTTCTAGCTACTATTAGTCTGACAGGAACTTTTTGTAAATCATACTGCTGTTTCTATAATTAGTGTGCTCAACAACAACAGAGGAAAATAACCACACAAAAAAATACATTTTATCAGTACAGTTTTGAATACTTTAAATATAGATTCATTGGTTGTTCTCATAAAATATCGGCAGTTGTGGGGGGGGGGGGAGGAGCTCGTTCCGCTGTTGTTAGAGCACTGGCTTCGCAAATGACGGCTACCAAGTAGACCCAGCATTAATTTGGTACTGGATTAATCCGTGACGTAAAGACTGTGAGGGAGAGGAGATGGCTACCACCCTCATATAGCAGAGCCACTATAATGTGAAATCGCTAACATCTCACACCCCTACGGCATTAATAAATGCTGTTGGTTAACTTTACCTTTTTTTATTGTACTCATACAATTGCTATTGTACTTGACATGTGGAAAGTTTTTTTCATTGGGAATGCGACGCTATCGAGATTTATGGGGGGAAATGTTACTATAGATTTTAAAAATTAAACGAAAACAAGAATTGAGCATTTTTAGATACATGTCTCATTTTACCGAAATATCCATGGTCCATGGGGGGGGGGGGATTGATAAAATATATACGAAAGGGAACGGGGGTAGGACAAACTATTTGAAACACTGCTTTAAAGCAGGAAATCCCATGTGTAGATTGCTAATAATTCACCTACACTGAATTACACGTTTATAGTGTTCCATGTCTGTCTCAGATATTTACAAAATCCAAAAAGATCTGCTGCCAGTTTATTCCTATTACATTTCAGCTACATTTCATTTTTTTCAGTGTTTACATTTCAATTATAAAAGCTCACTTTATATTAATGACTGCACCGACAAAGCTCGGTGTTTAAAAACGAGTATATTTCATATTAATATTTATATGAGACGGAAATCTACACGAAACAGTTAATATGGCATATACACCTTTCGTCTGAGAAATGCATAACTGATAGACTTCGATAAATCACTGGTTAGTGCACGCTTTGTATATATATATATATATATATATATATATATATATATATATATATATATATATATATATATATATATATATATATATATATATATATATATATATATATATATATATATATATATATATATATATATATATATATATTTAATCACCAATGGTTCTAATACAAACGAAGCTTACGTTTAAATGGTTACCATGTCTCCTGTGATAGTAAAGTTCGGTGTCTCATGCTTATCGTCCTAACTTTGGTGCTGACCAGTGAAAATAACGGACCTAATATTGACATTGTCTTTCTGAATATTTTAAATTGACGGAATGTCCCCTTGGGTCTGAGTTTACTTTTTACCCATTTCCAGTCCATGCCATGGCATAGCTTGTGGTTATTCTCTACCAGCAAATGCCATAGAGGTTATAGATGCTAATGATGTTTGTGGTCCACTTAATTTACTTCTCATTTGCATATTAAACGCCTATAAGCATCACTATAGCTGGAGGACTCTATTTTGATGCATCCAATGTTGTACCCCTACGACCCTGATGGGTACATGTTATAGACAGACAGAGACGGAAAGACGGGCGGACTGACGGACGGACGGTAGGAATGTAGGTAGCCAGACAGACAGACAGACAGACAGACGGATAGACGGATAGACGGATAGACGTATAGACGGATAGACGGATAGACGGATAGATGGATAGATGGATAGATAGATAGATAGATAGATAGATAGATAGATAGATAGATAGATAGATAGATAGATAGATAGATAGATATATAGATAGATAGATAGATAGATAGATAGATAGATAGATAGATAGATAGATAGATAGATAGATAGATAGATAGATAGATAGATAGATAGATAGATAGATAGATAGATAGATAGATAGATAGATAGATAGATAGATAGATAGATAGATAGATTGATTGATTGATAGATTGATAGATTGATAGATTGATAGATTGATAGGTTTGTACGTAGGTAGGTAGTATGTAGGTAGGTAGTAAGTAGGTAGGTAGGTAGATAGTTATATAGATAGGTAGATAGGTAGGTAAATAGATAGATGGGTAGGTAGGTATATATTAGATTTCTATTCCAATTTGCCCATATTGTTTTTTAAAGATTTATTTAAATTGCAGCAGAAATGCAGAAATAATTACTGCCTTATTCTCTTATAGACCCCGATATTGTAAATGCAATGGATTCTTATTTATCTTCAACACCCCTTCAAGATCTCTTAAGAGACTACGCCACAGAGATCCTACTTCATCTAAAAACTATTTCAATATAATGGTATAAATGTCCAGTATGCTCGACCCCGAACATTACAGACATCTATTTTTACCATTCATTTATAATTGTGTTTATATACCAACCATCAATTTATGTAATATGCAAGTGCATGTAGCTCCACGCATTCTCAAATAAACACCACCCCACGGTTTTGTCATATAAACATGACATGCTCTGGGTGTTTCCTGTTTGTTTGATTCTTGCTAGGACAGTAAATATAATTGTGCATTTACTGAACGAAACACCGTCAGGCACTGCAGTGGTTAAGGGTGATGATGTCTGTTATCTCTTGATAAGAAAAACGATCTATATTGTCCCGAAAATGAATCCAATCAATAAATCCGCAAACGTTCAAAGGTTGAAATAAGAAGTTATGTGTGTAAATAGTGACGCTTTTATGAGAGGTCGATGAGGCGTTGGGCACATTACATGCAAGAATAAATACTCTCGTTTCATGCAAGAGTGTTAGAAATTAAAAATAAAATACAAGTACGTGTAGAATCGATAATAATGTGTTCACTACCCCCCATTTTGTTGTTGTTTTCTTTCTTTTAATCTTTCTATCATCATCCTACTTTATTCAGAAATATCTAAAAATTTAACTTTTCTCACTCTATATCTGTCATAATTATAAATGTTTTACATTAGGAACATTTATTTTTCTTATTATCCCTCACATGTTTTTATTCACATTAGTTTTAGTCGAATGGCTTTTCGCTTGATGATTAATATTCGTTCAATGAATAATTTCTTCGGTGTCCCCTCCCAATATTTTGATAAGTAAATGAAGATTTTCATCTTTATTTCTTCAAAGCTTATTAATGTGTCTAGAGTCCACAAAGTTATTTGTATTTATCCCCCCCCCCCTCCTTTTTAAATTACTGCTCTTTGACACAAACAGCTCCCCCAAATTGTTCTTTCTTGACCTACAGAAAAATAGTAGTGGCCCTAGGGCAGTGTTGAAGAAAATACAGCCCCTTGTCAAATCTAGCCCACCAAGACACTTTTTTCTGATAAACAGGCTGAGCTAAAAGTAATATGTGCGCTGTCAAGTCAGGTTTATCTATAAAAAAAAATATACGTGTACTGACCATCCAGGCTGATCTAAACGTAATATATGCACTGGCTCGAAGAATGATCTAGAAGTAATATTTGCGCTGACGCGCCAAGCTGATCTAAATGTAATATATTCGTTAACTCGACAGGCTGATCTAAAAGTAAGACATAAATTGGCTCGCTAGGAGTATCTAAAAGTAATATGTGAGTTGACTAGCCAGGCTGATCTAAAAGTAATGTGTTAGCTGACTCTCCAGGATGATCTAAAAGTAATGTGTTAGCTGACTCTCCAGTCTGATCTAAAAGTAACGTCTTAGTTGACTCTCCAGGCTGATCTAAAAGTAATGTGTTAGCTGACTCTCCTGGCTGATCTAAAAGTAATGTGTTAGCTGACTCTCCAGGCTGATCTAAAAGTAATGTGTTAGCTGACTCTCCAGGCTGATCTAAAAGTAATGTGTTAGCTGACTCTCCAGGAGTATCTAAAAGTAATATGTGAGTTGACTCTCCAGGCTGATCTAAAAGTAATGTGTTAGCTGACTAGCCAGGCAGATCTAAAAGTAATGTGTTAGCTGACTAGCCAGGCTGATCTAAAAGTAATGTGTTAGCTGACTCTCCAGGCTGATCTAAAAGTAATGTGTTAGCTGACTCTCCAGGCTGATCTAAAAGTAATATATGTACTGATTCATCAAGCTGATTTAGAAGTAACATGCGCGCTGATTCATCAGGCTGATTTAAAAGTAATATATAAGCCTATCCAAGAGATAAAATATCACTTCTTGGAGTTAAAGACACATGAAAACTCCTGAACCCATACCACACGAAATTAGATCAGCCCAATAAATCAATTCGAAAAATTGCCTATCTCTGCCATAGGGGAAACTATTGCTCACTTTGAGAACCACTGCATTATACGATATTTCTCTTTCCCAAGAACACTGTATTTTTAAAACAACATTTAATTGACGGCAGAGTTAGTCTATAACAATCCCAAAGGATAATATGCAAACATAGTTACAAATAGTATGTGCTAATTTGTTCACACAGAAAACCTGCTAACATGAATTAATAATAAGTATGACAAAAGTGTCAGTCGGTAATGATTAGCCAGGAAAATAACATCGTTATGAATAAATGATACCAAGTTCCATCAAGCATTGCTTGTGTTGTATCGGCCTATACGCCTTCTACTGCAACTCTGTTGTAATTGCCATAGGGAGTTGTATCTGAAAAGTGTGTTATACAAAGATGCAAATATTTACGTATGTTGCTTAGTTTTTGTAAAACTGTCAGGATGTATGTGTATGTTCATTTGTGTTTTTACTGATGTGTGTACTTGTTCATGTATACTTTCATTTATGTGCGTGTGTATGTTCTTAAAATGTTTCTATAGATGTGTGTGATTTGTCCAGTGATCTGTGTGTGTGTCTGTGTGCTTCTATTGTATTGTGTGTATACTCAGGTGTGTTTCCAATGTTTTTCAAAACCCATTATATATATATATATATATATATATATATATATATATAATTTTTAATTCTCGCGTGCGAATTAAGGGTGAAGATTCGTGTGCCCTCTATTAGTTAGTTATTTAGTCGTCGGATCATCATCACTAAAAACTCGACACGTCCATAACTGCTCCAATCTCTCCCTGGAGTGTATCCACCGTTACACTTCTGCTGACTGTACAGGTCCTCTGCTGGTTGACCATCATTCTTTTGCGTCCTTTAAAATGTTCACTTTTAACAACACCGCATTTCAAGCCATAATCTTTAATCCTGGACATTGAAAATGAATCATCATCCACACTAGTCTCACTCTCGCATGCTATATCTCTTATGGAGCTCAAAACGTAGTTCGATCAATTGGCCCATAGCCCTGTGCCGCAATCGCGCATGACGCCAGTTGATCTTCTCTTTCATTGCCTCGAACACCAACATGTTCCGGAACGAAAATAAATGTAGCTACTTTTAAACTAGCCTTTCTCAAGACCTCAATCCACTGTTTGCGAATGAGATCCACTTGTACCTTCCTAATCATACTCATAGAGCTACTCAAGATGCAGACACTTGTTATCTTCTGTGTGCATACCCACTCAAATTCCCTGGCCACCGCCATATCTCCATGGTCGTGCTGCTTTTATTTATAGTAAAATCATCAATCCCTTTCTTGATGGTCTTTCCTACACGTGGATCTGTAAAGGCCCAATCACAACGCATGTGTCTAACAATAGAACAATACTTGCATATAAGCACGTCTTCTTCCTTGGAATTCTGACTGACCAATGCCTGCACAACCGACACTACAACTATAAGGAACTATCAGAGTTCTTATGACTGGAAATGAGATCTAGCAATCTCTCCCTCTCTTTGTCTCTCTATGAGACTTGTCCTTTACATAACGTTGTCCTCACTGCCACTATGTAACGTCTCGGTTCTGTGCAAGCTGCCCAGCTTCTTCCAGTGTTATTTTCGGAAACTCTTCGAAGGCATGTGTGCATCATAGTCTTGGTCTGACTCGTGTTCTCTTTCCTGTAACTTTCCCCTCCATGATTAATATTTCTAAACCACTTTGTCTTTTTATATGTCCACAATATGTAAGTTTGCTGCTTTTTTCGTGTGTGGATTATTTGAGGATCCAGTCTTCTTCTATATTCAGATCTTTGCGAACAGCTGCATTAGTTCGTCTTTCTTTTCATGATATTCTACAGACCTTTCTCCCTAAAGCACTTCACTTCGAATGCCGATAATTTCTTTTCCATTGCATATGGCATGGCCTACGTCTCACAAACGTATGTTGCCACTTGCAAGATATAGCTTCTTAATAGTTGTAACTTTGTTATTGTTTACCCCTTGCCATAGATTTTTCATCTGTGATATTTTTTGTATTGCCATTGCTAATCTCTTTCTGATCGCAGCCGCGCAATCTCCTGTGGTGTTGATGGATAATTCAAAATATTCAAAGTTGTTGACATTTTGTAGTAGTTCTTTGTCAATGACTATTGTAGGTGTGATTTAATCTCTGCTTAGATGCATTATGTTTGTCCTTTTGCGTTGAAGAAAACATTATGTGCCTTACTATGATGTTTGACTGACATAATTGTGTCAAAACATGTGGACTCCTTAATATTAGTGAGGTGTCCTATGCATACCTAATTTATGGGATTTTGCGTCCTCCGATATGGGGGGGGGGGGGTTGAACCTTTTCATAACGTTGGCCTCTCGTACATGCCACATAATGTTTTCTGCATATATGTTGAACATGTGTGGTGAGAAGATGTACCCATGTCTCACTCCTTTTTGTACCTCTCGAACTAATCAGATGTTTCTCCCTCAAGGTTGATAGAAGATCGTTGTTCGTGATAACGCATTCTAATTAGCGATATCAGATGGTGTGGGACGCCTATGCTTTCCATTATGTTCTATAATTTATGTTGTGTTACGTAGTCAAATGCCTTTTAGTAATTAATGAATCAGGTGTATATATCTGCATTGAACTCTCTGCATTTCTCTATTATATTTCGCATATTGAAGATATGAACACCAATACCCTGTTCTGTCTAGCAATCTACAGGCACACATATCCATTCCGCACCAGACGCCCCGTCTTCCCTGCACCCACTCTGTATTACGTCATTCACACGCCTCATGATTCCATATATAGATTGTAAAACATTAATGTAAGAAACGAATAACAACGCGTAAACAGTTTTAAAAAATAAGAAATAAATATTACTATTGAATCTGTTGAAGACGTCACGTGTTAAATAGCTAAAGTGGACAAAGATGGATGAAGTTGTTTTAACACTGACACTATTTGATTTCCCATGTCTATTTTACTTCATGTCTGACCTGGTACGCGATATTAATATCCGGGAGATCACTCAAACATTCATATATGTGCACAAAGTCAACTGTATAGAGAATAATTCAATAAATAGAGGATAGTTCTTACATTAGCCCAATCCCCATACCGTTATTCATCGAAGATGCAATTAAATAGCTTTTTTATTTATATACTTGATGCAATTAAATAGCTTGTTTATGTATATAATAGATGCACTTAAATAGACTAGTTATTTATATACTCGATGCAATTAAATAGTTTGTTTATTTATATACTGGATGCAATTAAATAGTTTGTTTATTTATATACTAGATTCAATTAAATAGACTAGTTATTTATATAATGGATGCAATTAAATAGCTTGTTTATTTATATACTAGATGCAATGACAAAGTGAGTCTTCTTCGTCTTCATCGATTGTTCTCAAACTCCCGGTTAGCATGAGGTTGACCGAAGAACAGAAAGTTTTATTTAAAGCTTGCTGTGATATTTGCGCCTTGTGGTCTAACACATCCAACTTGTTCACGATCTTTAGATCACGTTAACATATGCCAACTCAATTCCAAATCTTACTAATCGTGTTTCGTACGGTAGGTCATAGTGTTTCTGTTCTATGCTCCCCTTTAAGGCGTCGGGTAACGCGTGCGAGACATTCAATTTTTCAAGTTCTTGTGCAAGAACATATAAGTTACAGATGGCACACGCTTTGTTAATGTCAAGAAATGGAGAGATATGGGCCCGTGTGTTGCCGGCAGGGCAGTGCCGTGCTGTGACGCAAAAAGGCAACTGCTTCAGGCGGCATCAATCAAAATATATTTATATGACGGCATTTCGAAGAAAAACCTTTGACGTATTTCGAAGACGAATCATACTGAGAAAATCTACCACACGGCCTCAGTTGGTGGTACCCGAAAGTAAACCAGATAGCAAATTTTTTTACCTTCCATGTACTTAGGAGGCGACTAAAATGATTTTAGGGTGGAGTAAGCTGTCCCACCCAAGACATGATCAAAACGAATCATAAACCGTGCTGAAGACGAAAATTTCAAACAAATGTCAGACAAAATTTTCGTAAAATAAAATCTTGGTACATGCTTAAAATAATGTTGAGTTTCTTTTTTTTGAACAGTAAATGTATATATATATCTAGGCGCATAATAACCAAGCTTTTGGTATTTTTTTTAACACGTATCCGGAAACGGAAATCCCTTAATTCTGCACATAGCTTACAAACTGCCAGCCAAAGCTGGTGTCTCTTGGTTAATGTGTCTATTGTACTGTCTGTATACGCCAGCCGTGGGGATAATTGGCTGATATCTATTCAAGGAAGTATTTTTGCTGAATCTCAACAATTTAGTACTACATGTCATGTTGACCTAATCTTTATCGAATATAACAAACGACAAAGAGAAACTTTTTTTATGAGCTAAACAAAACGTTGGCGCTGGGATCCAAACATCGCGAACATCAGACTAAAAACAGATTAACAGCGAAACTCATGAAAATACTACGTTTCAACTGAAACGCCTTCATTAGAACCCAAAAACTAACAAAAAATGTGCATCTTTAAAAAATATAAAATATCACTTATGGAGTTGGCCATATCAACTGACACGACATATACATATGCCTACTAGAAAATACCATAATGGAGAGGATGATACCAGTACAGCGAAAAAGATGTAGGATATGAAGAAGATTGTGCAAGATATCAAATATCACGTGAAGATAACTCTCACAAAATCAATAATATTGGCTCAAATTCGGCAGAAGTTTCGAAAGGTTGTTATGACTTCTACACGACGTCCAGATTGTGCTACCTGAAAATAACCATTTATTGTGATGTACGCTGCTTTGAATGAGAGACCAGTTTTATTATATGATATCTATGATGATAAAATGTAACTGTGATAATGGTGCACTTGGTACTACCATTACCACATTTGAATGTAAATGTAGTAACAACGATAAACCTTCGTGTGAACACACATAGTAATAGGAATAAAGGATAAAGAGAAGCAGAGAGAAAATAGTAGAGATGTTAACATATAGGTTTTTTTGGGTTGTTTTTTTTGTTAATCCATCACAAGTGATGATGACCATTTGTTACATCAACTTTTCACATGCAGTTAAAGTTATGTCCATAACTATGAGTTAGTAGATATCGATTAAGCCTTATTTTTGTCACAACTGCACTTGGACAGTTAGAGAATGGGATGACCTCTCTTTATAGTTTTTGATCTACCCGTCACTTTCTAGCTACTCTTCGTTGTTGGGCTACTGCATTTCTTTACTTTACATAAGATGTTGCGCCGTTTTTCTTGTAGAGCGCCATGTAGCTCTGTTTTGCGCATGTTATTTCCATATATCTTGGTCTATTTTAAAGGCCTTCTGTGAGGTCGTTAATGAGTCCTTGCAGCGATTATGTTGGCCACAATGAGAATGTATACCCTTCTGCAACTCACCATAGAGAAGTATCTTTGGCAGTTGATGATCTGGCATACGTACCAAATGACCTGCCCAAGGAATCTATGTCTACATCAGAATAGTGTCAATGCTAGGGATACCAGATCTGTCAAAGACAGTGGTACCCGGAAACTTGTGTTGCCAACTGATGTTCATAACTTTTCTAAGACAAGATGTAGGAAAGTGATTGACCTTCATCACACGTCGTCTATACACAGTCCATTGTTTATCAGCGCATAACAGCACTGGAAGTACCACTGCTCTGTAAAGTTTCAGCGTAGTCTTTAGGTTAACGCCGTTTTTATGTCACACATGTGTGTACATTCTGCCAAAATATATAGATAATAATAAATGGGAGATGTTAGATAATGGCACATATTGTGATGGAAGATGTTAGATGATGGCACATAGCATGATTGGATATGTTAGAGAATGGTACATACAGTCAGGGCCTGATTTAGACTTGATAAGGTCCTAAGGTATTTGTGATATGGAATCCTGTATACGTTCTTTATATGCAATATATGACAATTGCTCACTTGAACAATTTCTTTTTAGGAGGTGGCCCCAAAAGGTGGGGGCCCTAAGCTATAGCGTGTGTAGCTTATACGTAAATCCTGCACTGCATACAGTGTAATGGGAGATGTTAGAGAATGGTACATATATTGTGATGGGAGATGTTAGAGAATGGTACATATATTGTGATGGGAGATGTTAGAGAATGGTACATACATTGTGATTGGAGATGTTAGAGAATGGTACATACATTGTGATTGGAGATGTTAGAGAATGGTACTTACATTGTGATTGGAGATGTTAGAGAATGGTACATATATTGTGATGGGAGATGTTAGAGAATGGTACATATATTGTGATGGGAGATGTTAGAGAATGGTACTTACATTGTGATTGGAGATGTTAGAGAATGGTACATACATTGTGATGGGAGATGTTAGAGAATGGTACATATATTGTGATGGGAGATGTTAGAGAATGGTACATACATTGTGATTGGAGATGTTAGAGAATGGTACATACATTGTGATTGGAGATGTTAGAGAATGGTACTTACATTGTGATTGGAGATGTTAGAGAATGGTACATACATTGTGATTGGAGATGTTAGAGAATGGTACATACATTGTGATGGGAGATGTTAGAGAATGGTACTTACATTGTGATTGGAGATGTTAGAGAATGGTACATATATTGTGATGGGAGATGTTAGAGAATGGTACATATATTGTGATGGGAGATGTTAGAGAATGGTACATATATTGTGATGGGAGATGTTAGAGAATGGTACTTACATTGTGATTGGAGATGTTAGAGAATGGTACATACATTGTGATGGGAGATGTTAGAGAATGGTTCATACATTATGATGGGAGATGTTAGAGAATGGTACATACATTGTGATGGGAGATGTTAGAGAATGGTACTTACATTGTGATGGGAGATGTTAGAGAATGGTACATACATTGTGATGGGAGATGTTAGAGAATGGTTCATACATTATGATGGGAGATGTTAGAGAATGGTACATATATTGTGATGGGAGATGTTAGAGAATGGTACATACATTGTGATGGGAGATGTTAGAGAATGGTACATATATTGTGATGGGAGATGTTAGAGAATGGTACATATATTGTGATGGGAGATGTTAGAGAATGGTACATATATTGTGATGGGAGATGTTAGAGAATGGTACATATATTGTGATGGGAGATGTTAGAGAATGGTACATATATTGTGATGGGAGATGTTAGAGAATGGTACATATATTGTGATGGGAGATGTTAGAGAATGGTACATATATTGTGATGGGAGATGTTAGAGAATGGTACATACATTGTAATGGGAGATGTTAGAGAATGGTACATATATTGTGATGGGAGATGTTAGAGAATGGTACATACATTGAGATGGGAGATGTTAGAGAATGGTACATACATTGAGATGGGAGATATTAGAGAATGGTACATACATTGAGATGGGAGATATTAGAGAATGGTACACACAATGTGATGGGAGATGGAAAATAAACTAATAGATAAAACACGATAACTAGAAAACTAACGGGGAAAACAAAATGGAAAGAAGATCATTATTTGCAATGGGTGCGATCTTCACGGTATTTTTTCATTCCCAGAAGACTCCAACCTTCAGCGCCTGCAATGTTCTGATACAAAGAGTTACACTTAGATTGTAGAGATGGTGTTACCACAGCTCTTTTATTTACAGATATTTAAGTTATCCCAAAAACTGATGATTTATCTACGGATAAAAGTTTTGTTACATGTACAAATACAAAAAACTGAACTATTCTTTAGCGTTGAAGTTTGCCACTCATTATTTATAATATACAGTTTAGCTCTTTTTATCCACGAAGCAATTTAATGACAAATCACTTTAACTATTTACCTTCTTAAGGGATTTCCTGCCTTGTGGTATTGTATTTAGAAGTAACTTTACAAATTTAGGTTTTAGCAGCCTACTGGCAGACAGGGACTACTTACCTGGCTGTTTTAGCGACGTGACATAGATTAGAAGTTAGTTTTTGTATACACTAACGTGTGGAAAAATATCTCAAGGAGTAACTATGCTATTTTAATTATGAACTTGGGGTTCCAAAGGAATATTATAACTTTTGGTAATCGGATCTGTAAAATCCATTATTGTTTATAGATCTTACCAAAACGTACTTGCGTCTGCAGTTGAAAGAATGAGCCTCAATAAACGTTCTTTTCTTTTATTTAAGAAATTTATTTTCAAATAGCAAAACATACCATTGCAATATCGAAGACACAAACAATTAAACACAAAGAAAATTGCTAACCATCTAAGTCTTAAAGATGCTGCACCTTTTACACTGAAGAGCGTCATACCGCTCTATTTTGTGAAAGAGTCTAAGATATGGTGTTTCGTTATTCGTACTGCAGTTTTATATATACCTGGCGTTTTATATTTTAATAAAAGTATAACACTCTGTTTTTAAATTATATATATGATGAATTTTTGTTTGAATAGAAATGTCAGTAGTTGGTGAATAAATTCTGCAGTTACAAAAAATCCCTCACAACTTATAGTGCTTCAGAGTGTTTGGAGTAACGGAAATCAGGATCAATCAACCATCAAATCTGAGTTTGGTAAACGGACATGAGCCGGTGGGCGGCTGGTGCCGAAGCCAACCAACCACAAAAAACTGAGATTTGGTTGACAGGATTGCGCAAATGGATCACTGGAACAGCAACCAATCAACCATCAAAACCGAGATTCGATGGATCAAATGGCATGAGTAAATGGACGGCTGTTACAGAAAACAACCAACCAACAATCAAATTTGTGTTTGAGTGTATCACAGGGCTTGAGCATATGGATCCCTGGAACAGAAGATAACCAACCAACAATCAAAACTGAGATTGGTTCACTTATCATGAGCACATGTAAAAACAAACAATCATCCACAGCAACTGAGATTGAGTTAACTAGCATAACATGAGCACATGGAGCCCAGAAACAGCAACCAACCTATCAACCATCAAAACTGAGATTTCGTCAAAAGGCATGAGCACATTGATTGCTAGATCAGCAAGCAACCATCACATCTGAGATCTGCAAATTAAACTGAATAATCGGTTGACACCACGACGCTTTAGTTGGTTAATCTCTTTACCAGTATAATAATAATTGTAAAACTGCTAATACTGAATGTTTCCTGTTTGTGATTTTAGTTGCAAGGAGGTTTTACTTGTTACTGTGATAAACACCTGATGTCGTGTATGTCGTCATCTCAAGTACAGTGTGAGTTTGTGATGTTTTTTTTTAATCCAAAGAGAACAAACCCATTCACGCAATACTTCACAATTGTGTATTTTGTTTGAGAGTTTCTACTGAAAACAATTGCTTCATTTTACTGTAACTCTCTTTGTGCCATTTCATTTTATGTTTCTGAAATTATTAAGGAAAAAGGAAAGTAATAATAAATGTACTCGGGAAGAAATAATCCCTATATTACCCGCATTGTTGTACTTTTAATTGTATGTTCCTTGATGCGGAAGGATTGGCATTGAACAGAACCGAATGCCATACCTTTGTTTCATATTTGAGAACTGTTTGACTAATGTGTCACTGTATTCTTTCCATTGTGAAAACAGATCAAGTATTCCATAGTTAACGTTTTTGTGTGATTCCAAATACAAATATTTTAGCATTCAACTGCTCAGCCGTGTGACACAAGATTAACACCCTTCTCATATTACATAATCTTTTATTTATTTCTGCATCATTTCTTTCCGGTTATTGCTGGAACTTAACGCGGAAATGGCGGAGCAAGAAACACAACATTTGGGTCCGCTGCTTTAAAACAATATCACCACCATCATCAGGTTATCCAGGAGTCATGTGCCGATGTCTAATGATGCCACTTCAATGTTCCAAATTCATTGCAGTAATTACAATATTTAGTTGTTTTTGTTGTTGTTGTTTGTTTTTTTTTGCACGTTGATGTTATTGAACGCTTGTGATATCATCGTGTGTATTTATATTTTGTCACATTTGAAATGTCATCATTGTAACTTACCCATCAATATTTTCAGAGACTTCTCCTTTCCTTTCCTAGAAAATGTTCATTGTCTCTCTTGTAATGAATTACAATGTGTTTCCAGTATATCAAAAATATATTAGTTTGCGTTTTAAGATGCTTTTAATAAGTCAAATTTTCTTTATGTTTGAGTCTTTGTTGACACTTGGCGTTTTATCGTCTAACTAATTGTCGATACGTTTAAGAAATTTCTATGGCCTTTCATTTTAAATGTGTATATTAACTTTTCCATTGCGCAATGTGCTTCGGTGATACTTCATTTACTACGACGGTTATCGTGTTTGATTCCCAGCCAATTCTTAAAGATATTCAAAATTGATTTTCTCAATCGCCTGTGTGTTGCCGGGGCCCAAAGGAGTGCAAGAATAGCAACACTTTTTACCTTCCACGCATGTAGTAAAAGGCGACTAAGGAGGTTATGAGATGGAGTTGACTGTCCCATCCCATATAGGGTCAGTGACCCAAAGGCTTGCTGAAGTAGGATGTGTCAGGCCGAAAGGGCAGATATCGCAGCATTGCTGTAAACCATGACACAACGTATTCCGTTCTCTGGACTACATCCTGCTAATCTGCAGGAGTTTGAGAACGAACACAGAAGAAGAAGACTTTCTCAATATTAGTTTATAATATCTTATAGCTCATCCCAACATCAGAAAAGCAAAAACGAATAGTAGCACCGTCACCGAGTTGTAAGCTGTGACTGGATAAGCTGTAGTCCTTGACTAGCCCACCTCGTGATCCCCGCAATGAAATCATGAAATCTGCCGTGAATCAACCCATTTATCCACATCTCTTCTGGAGAGTGTAAGAATTCACGACAATGTTTTATTAGTATTACGAGACTGCTAAGCTCAGAGTTTGTGGCATACAGGAACAATACAACAGTCATATTGAACTTAGTAACTAAATGAATGGTGCCACTATATATGTCCTATATACACATCTGTTCTCCTATTCCGTACTACATTATATATTCACCTATCTGTATATACCCTAACACATATGTCATGTGGGTATTCATCACTCTGGGAACTGCAAGTAACTCTATCGGAGCAAGTAGTTTTTCTTTGATCTGGATATGCATTGGTAATCCGTACTTCTCTCTCCAGGTAGTTTTTTCTGATACAGACCTAATGGGACACTCTTCAGGCAAGTCAGAGAGGCAAGTTTACAATGTATTTTAGAGGGGTAGATAAGGCTGCTTATATTGTTAAATTTTGAAATATGTCATTCATGTATTTGCTTAGCATACAGAGAACGTTTATTGCTTGTTTTAATATATTTGTTTCATTTTATTCTCTTAGTGTTTATCTTCTCCTCATTTTTGTTCATGTCTATTATTGATTTAATTTTCCTAATGATTACCAGGCTTCGCCAAAATGGCTGACTAGAATCGATGCTTTTCTCTCTACGATATTTGATTAGCGATTGTCTTTCCTGAAAGTAATGGAAACCTACTGGAGTATTGTGCCTAGAAATTCCCAATGGATTAATAGAAAGATACTTAGAATCTCATGGAAGGAGAAAATGAGAAACTCCGATATTATAAACACATTAAAGATAGCAGAATGTCGGTTACTAAACACAATAAACTCACTCTGTGTGTACATGTAAAGAGACACGGCTGTTTAGAAAAACAAACTATGGAGGGCAGTGCACACGGTGAAGGAAAAAGGGTGCAACACGAAGAAGATGTATTGACGACATTAAAGATAACATGAATACGTCGTTAGAAAATGCCTGCCGCATGGCCCAAGAATCAGGAATTTCATGAATCAGGGAGTTCATCGGGAAGGCAACGTTCCGGAGAGAATACATCACATGATGATGAATGATTACTCGAAGCGATTGAATTTGCAATTAATCTAATTCTTGGAATGTGGTACTTGATCCAAGACACCACGTAGCAGACTCATATTCATGATGTGGTCATGCCTTGTTGATAAACTTTACTAAGTAAGCTTCCAGTGTGGTGACACTTAGTTTTCTCAGAATAAATAACTTTCTTGAGCCACTATTGCTTATTTTGATGTGTTGCTTCTATAGTTGTATATGGCTATGATCCGCTTGATTGAAATAGAATAGAATACTCCACCGAAGACAAATGTCTCAGACCATTAGCGCAAATAAAACGGCGATACAACGCATTTCCATTCTCTTGACTACCTCCTGATGGAAACATAGTAAGATAATTGTCCTGCTATAAGAGAGATCCTGTAGGAGATTGATAATGAACGCTGAAGAAGAAGAATAGATTACAAAATAACAAATACTCATGTTTGGATTGCTTATATTTGACATTTTAAAATAGTGATAGTATTCACACTTTAGGGCACCGATTAAAAACATAATTTGCTATATAGTCATTTTTTTAGATGATAAGGAAAAACAGCAAGTACAACAAGAAGAGATCATGTAAGTTATAAACAGATTATAAGAACAATGTCTCTATTCAAATACATTGAAAAACAGAGAAAATGATTCATCCACTGAATGAGAATGAATCCGTATTTTCCAGCAGCACGGACATACACCATGATAATAGAAACAGCAAGAGGCAGATGACGACAAAGAAGAAGACGGATTGAAAAAGTACCAATGTTAGGAGGCCTCACAATATCAATAGACTGCATATCGAGCGGCCACACTTGTCATAGCCCGAAAACCGATCGGCATTGATCTTGCGACGCATTACAGCAAAATCAGAGTAACGGCAATAGATAATTTCAATCCACAATCCCACAGAAAACGATTCCGTCCTCAAATGGGGTCGAGACCTGGGGTTGAGAATATGTGCTCCGTTCTTAGTTGCATTATAATAAACTTGTACAAACTATTAATGTTATTTTCTGGACACAGATAACACACACTGATTTTGAATCGTATATCGTTTTACATTCATTGCTAAGCAAACATAGTTTAATCATTACTCGTTCATAGCTAGAAAAACATAGTTTAATTATTATTCGTTTATAGGTAAACAAACCGTAGGCGGTCATGGCTCTCCACAGCTCTCTGTCCACAGTATTATGTATCAAAGTCGTTGTTGTTTCTTTGCCGTGTCAGGTTGTCAAACTGTCTAATATTTTCTCACGTTGTCGCCCTCTGTCTCTGGTGCCTTCAATCTTGCCTGTTGTGATTATGTTCTCTAAACCTGCCTGTCTCATGAAGTGGCCAAAAAAAGAAGATTGCCTTTTTCTTATATTGTTGATTAAGGTCCGTTTCGCATTTAACTCTTAAAACACCTCTACATTAGTTTTTCTGGCAGTCCATGGTATTCTCAGCATTCTTCTGTAGAACCACATCTCTGTTGCCTCCAATCTCCCACTTTCCAGTTTGTTTATTGTCCAAGACTCGCACCCATATGTTAGTATAGGGGTTATATAGCACTGACATGGCGCAAGTTTAACGTTATTCGCTCAGTCGTCACTTGAGGATTATTTTGATTGTATTATGTGTTATTTTAAGTGAATGACTAATACCTGTAATGTGCAGAAAATTCCTTGTGTGTTTTCTAGTGTGGATAGTTGAATATTCCTGGAGGGATGTCTGGAGTTTAGTCGTTGATCGTGCCGTCATGATGTTCGCTAGGCGCGAACAAGGAAGCGACCAATAGCCACCGGTATAAGTGGTAGCTCTGCAACTGGACAGGGCGGGGCACCCATTTGTCCCGACATAAAATATTGTCAAAGGGAGCGGATACAAATGGATACAAATGGATTCCATATGGATGTGGAAAGCAACGGGAAACTACCACATTATTCTTCCAAGATGAAGGTCATGGCGACTCACAGAAGTAGGCCTACAGTTAGTGTAACAAACATAGTTTAATCATTACTTGTTCAGGGCTAAAGGTAGTTTAATCATTACTCGTCCATAGCTAAAAAAACATAGTTTAATCGTTACTCTTTCAAAGCTACTTAAACATTGCTTAATTAATACTCTTTCAAAGCTAAACAAACATAGTTAAAAAATTACTGTTCATTTTAGATTGGAACAGTTTTACTTTCCGAAAGAAGTCATGCAATATTCAAACGTCTATAGAGTGAAGTGTGTACAGCCCTACAGAATAAATCAATAACAAATGTTAAGCAAAGCAGTTCATGGGATAGACAATCATACATAAATCAACAGAGCAGCCATGATGATTATTACTAAATATGAACATGAGGCTCTATATCGTAGTTGACAGCTTGCTTATAATGTCTTTTGAGATATCATATAAAGCTTTTAAAATGTAAATTACCTCCAGTAGGTAGATGTAACATACGTAATGCTGTACGTACTAAAAAGGGCAAAATGAAAATACTAACAATAATAATAATCATCATCATCAGGTCCCATGTCGGCTGGTGTAGGCGATCATTGCTCTCCACGGCTCTCTGTCTCCAGTATTATGTATCAAGATGGTTGTTGTTTCCCTGCTGTGCCAGGTCGTCAATCTGCCTAATATTTTCTAACGATTCGCCATCTGTCTCTGTTACCTTCAATCGTGTCTGTTGCGACTATGTTCTAGATACCTACCTGTCTCATGAAGTGGCCAAAAAAATGAAGATTGTCTTTTTCGTATATTACTGATTAATGTCCGTTTCGCATTTGACTCTTTCAACACTTCCACATTAGTTCCTCTTGCAGACCATGGTATTCTCAGCATTCTTCTATAGAACCACATATCTATTGCCTATAATTTTCCACTTTCCAGTTTGTTTATTGTCCAAGACTCGCGTTCATATGTTAGTATAGGAGTTATATATCACTGCAGAACTATCTTTCTCGCCACTAATGATAAGGTAATATTACACAATATATTTTTCATATTTGTTAATGTTGTTTTTGCTTGCACTATTCTGCTTGTTATTTCCGTTGAACTTCTTCCATCTGCTGTAATAGTTGTACCTAAATATTTGAGTTGATATACCTGTTTTAATACTATATCATTCACTTTGATCTTTCAAAATAACAATAATAGTAATAGAAAATCCGTAACGTATAGTTGCCAAGGGATATCATATTAGTGATATGGCACAAACATTATCCAAACATCTCTATTCTCAGCCACTCGGATGTGTGAAAAGAATCACACCTGAATAATCTCGTGATGTTATCAATCGAATATTTTTAATCACCTCTTTTTCTTCCACCTTCGGTTACTCATTTTAAAATAATTTTATAAAATTAACTGCTTCTTTTCTCTGTTCATGTACAAAGCAGACACGCTTGCGCCGTCTTGCTGCCACCGAAATTGTTCCTGATAAGTTGCAAGTTTGTGCATTTTTTGGAAAATAAATATGTTTGCATTATTTTCTACATTTATGGTTTTTAACAGACGTCTGTAACACATATGTTTAAAAGCCTAAATCTATATATATGTATATACAGTATACAGTTTAGTGTACAAAGTAACACAGTTACTCTCAATCTCCTGTATGATGAATTTTCAAATGACATATGGATCAGAATATGTATATATATATACATATGGATACAAATAGAATGCAGTAAAAAAATTGGAGAAGCAGAAATATATATGTTGGTTGTCTTTCACAGTGGTGATGGCCATTTGTTACATCCATTTTTGAAATTCAGTTGTTTATGTCCTTGACTATGTATTCGTAGCTGGCTCATAAGCCCTATTCTAGCCGCAATTTTCCTTGGACTGTCCGGGCATGGCATGCATCTACTGATGACTTTCTAGCTACTCTCCGCTGACGAGCTATTGCATATCTCTTCAATTCAAAAGATACTGCACCTTTTATACTGAAGAGCGCCAAGCAGCTATATTTTGTACAAGTTCATCCCGTGTATATTATTCTATTTCAACGGTTTTCAGTGAGATATTTAACGATTCTTTGTTCCGCTTGACCACATTGAAAAAGTAGGTCTTTCTGCAATTCACCATACAGATGTATCATGTGTACTGAAGATTTGGATTTAAAAGAGAACGAGTTGTGCAAAATGTCAACCTCACTCTATTGTGGGACCTAATTTGAAACCAGTGGCAAGATGAATCTAGACGAGAAGGAATGAAGTTTATTCAGTGGATGACCATAATTGTCTAAGTGTCTCACCATGACCTGTGTTGTCCAAACTGCATTGAATGAAATCGCATTCATACCCGGTTGTCTGATAATTTATATGAGTAAAATCACAGAAAATCATACTTTACTTGTAATGGTTGTTAAGTGTTTCATGTTTTCGGAGACAGTCTCAACATGTCATCACTAATTTTATGACCTTCTAATAGTATGTATTTCGTGCGTGGAGCCTAAACACAGGAATATATATGGAGTATCCAAATAATGTTTTGAATACAACAAAATTACCAACAATAAAACTTTCGTATAGCGAAAATTAAATGAATGTTCTAGGAACTAGTTAGTTGAAAGTAGCAAAAAGCATACATTTCTGATAACAGTAGAACAATACAACGTACAGTAAGTCATATCAAATTCAACATTATAATAATTTACCACCACAAGAATTGAAACTTTGTAATGTCAAGTATCACTTTTAGTACAATAAAACCGTTACTTTACATCAGATTGCAAGCATAGTGAAAGTAAGAAATATAATTCATAAAGACAATATGACGAAAATAGGTGTAAAGAAAAATGTATAGTTTTTGCATTTCCATTCATCATTCATACTCCTCCGGACTCCATGCATGTGTTACATTTAGGTTATCAATATCAGAAAAACGTCCACATTTATTTTCCACATTATGAGAAGATAAAATTATGAGAAATACAATTTGGAATATTACTTAATAACAGACACATTTGAGAGAAATAATAAGTGAAAGATTGTAAAATAATAATAAAAATAAGAGAAAGATTATTTCAAATAGAGAAGATACTGCTGGATGTCTTCTTCTGCTTTTGATTTTTTTTTAGATTGGAGAGTGTTCAAAACGAGACGATTAGAGCTGTCTTAAGATGCACAAGGGATACACCTATTGACCATGAGATTTCTCCTAGAACTACCTAGCACCAAATCAAGACATAAAATAGCTCGGTTTAAAGAATTTTTCAAGGTCACCAATAATGATCATCACCTCTTACACCAATTTTTAGACAACATAGAAGGAATGCGTATAAAGAAAGGAAGGTCCAAGATGGTAGAAGTAGAAGATACCCTAATCAGAGTTTGTGTGCTGGAGAAGTGAAAAACGGCTGTGAATGGGTGACATTTGGCAAAGAAAGTTAATGACAACAGTTGTGATACAGATGGGAAGAGAGTTCAGTGACTGGGCTGCCAACAGAACAGAGGGAATGATCAAGAACTCATACTGCAGTACTGGAAGCCTCACGATTCAATAATTTACACACACGGATCAGTAATACAAGAAACAAACAGGTGTGGTTGGGGTTTCGTGGCCTAACAAAATGGCAAAAAATTAGCAGAGACGTAAGCTGCGTACCGCACTACAACATCGAATATGAGAATGGAAATAGAAGCGATGACAGCAGCTCTCACTTGGCTGGCGACGTAACCACAAACACAATCAGTGATTCTATTGGACTCTAAAAGTATGCTGTGCAAGATAGAACAGTTTATGATCAGAACTGAATGGGCCACTCTTCTCAACAACACGCAGAGCATTACATGGATCTACCGTCCAGGTCATGATGGAGTCAGGGGAAACGAAAGAGCCGATGTGTTGGCTGGTAAAGCCTTGGTGAACGGCACCGAGTGGAGAAGGAACATGATTGAACTGATTAGAGCAGTCTTGGATACCCTACTAGAAGACGAGGAGGAAGTCGAATGATACAATGTACATATTCAGAGAATGGTAGAAATTGAAGTGATTAGAGGCGATGGAAGAATGTGCTCCCTCTCCGAAAATTTCAGATGAACACGTAATCAGCAACTGATTGGAATACTGAGCTTATACATTTTTAAATGGCTGACGAAACGGCAAGCAGAGCATATAAATGGAATGCCCCAGTGCTGTGACGCTTGTTCCTAATCAAGAATCAAGAATTCTGCTTTCGTTCATTGTTCGTTTTGTGTGTGGTCGTGTTTGTGTATGTGTACGTGCGTGGGTGCGTGAGTGTGTGTGGTTCATGAAGCACTGTGTGCGTGCGTGCGTGTGTGTAGCATCATTACTTCTGTTATGACACTCTTGGCTGGCTGTCTCCATCTTCAACATCTTTCCTTGCTAGGGCAGACTGTGGTCTTGTTCGATTATAAGATGGCCTAGCCAGTCTTAGTTTTGAGTCAGTTCTTGACTGAACTAAGCACCATCTTCGCGACAAGGATCTGCCTTCCATAAGGAGATAATGGATACTTTGACATCATGGGATAGTAGAGAGTCAGCAGTGGAGCTGACATCAAGTATATCGGATATAATGTTGTGGATATCAATGCACGACAGATGCTGATAACGATACTATGCGTGAGTTAGTATGCAGATAAATCTTGGAAAGTACAAAACATAACATGAAATTAACGAAAAGAAACATGTGCGAAATATTGTCCTAATTTTAAGACAAAAGCATGTCGTGAAATGCTTTGAGCTTCATGGCTGCGGGTACAAAATTATCTCAGTATAAAACTAATGGTAATAAATATGTTAATGATCTTCAGTGTCTTTGTTTTTCTCTCATGAAGATCCCTCGGTTATATAATAACAATGATGAACTAGTTGCTTAACTATTGTTAATTTATTGTATTGTTACATCAGTACATTTGATCGCGACTCTTAATATTGTATGTATCAGGTTTTACAACGTATATAGATATCCGGAAATAGAATGCACAACTGTAGAACATCTTATCACTTGATCAATATAGTTGATAAGCAGAGAACCGAACACAAAAGTTGCAGATTGACCTAATCGCATGTGTCAGTCGTTTTGGCACTTCAGGCAGAGAATCGTCATGACAACAGAGTGATGCATTCAATATGTTAATGTTTCAGAATCTCCACATAACACTCATAAACAGCGTATCTCTTTACCTCTTTCAATGTTTGTTTTGAGCTTCTATGTTTGTATTTCTTTATGTCTATTTTCTTTAACTTCTTTGTTTATATTTCTTTAAGCGAGAATGTGAGAAAAGTTTCATGCGCAAATCTGTTAAACCTCCATATTTATGATTTTTTTGTTATTTTGTTTAGCCTCTCATATTTATGTTCCTGTATGTATATTGATGTTTAACATATGTTTGTATGAGACTTTGTGATATTTGTTTACGCAGTATGATTATATTTTCTTATACCATTTTTGTTTAATCACTATGTTTATGTTTCCTTATACCATTTATATTTTACTTCTATATTTATTTTGTCTTTACGTAATTTCTGTATAGCTCCGTGTTTATGTTTTCTTATATAATTTTGATAGCTCCTATGTTTATGTTCCCTTGTGTCATTTCTGTTTAACTTCTATGTTTCTTTATGTTATATGTGTTTAAAAATATATGTTACTTTATGTTATATATGTTTAACCTCTAAGTTTATTTTGTCCTTACGTCATCTCTGTATAGCATCTATGTTTGTATTTTCAACCAGTCTATTTAACATCTACACACAAAGATTTTCCAACATTTAGAAGAATTGCGAGTGCTCAATAGTAATGGAAAAATAATACCCAAAAAAATGTTAGAAATGCTGATGATGAAGTCGTCTAAACAGAAAGTAGTGAGCAGGAGTTACAAAGCTTAATAGATAAAAGTTTATAAATGAATCATATAAAAATGGTCCCAATAATATTAGCAATCAAAAAAACACACACAAAAAAACCCCATATAAAGTCAGCGAATAAAACAGAAACAGACTTTAGATAAAACAATACATGCGGAGATACAGCAATAAGTAGATCATTATCTATATCTGAGACACATAATAGCAAGAAGTTAGTAGTCGTGAAACAGGTGTTAAAGTGTCACTACTGCTTTCACTGACATGAGGAAACTGCTAACATCATAACAAATCACAGAAAAATCGAATAAATGTGAAACCATTTCTACATTAATGTATGAATCAGAAATATGGTTAACCAACAGATAGAAGGCAGCATTGATGTCTTCGAGATGTGAATATATAGAAGAATATGAAAAACTGAATGGAAATAGAAGAAAATTTTAAAAAGAGGTTCTGATAACACTGTATATGAAAAGAGAACTATTACTGAAATACAAATCAAACAAATGAAATACTTTAGAAATATTAAAATACAGGACAACCTGTTGAAGACATTACTTGAAATTGAGAAGCGGCGAACAAGAGGAAGGCAGTTTGACAAATGGAAGAGAAATATCATGGCAAAGACATGATGCAGTATAGCAATGTGCACCACCACGGCAAGTGACATAAGATTTTGAGGTCCGTTGCAGCCCAACTTTAATACAGAGACAATACTTGGTGATGATAAAATAACAGTAAACACATTACAGAAATGTGAAGTACTTAGGTAAAACTTGTTTTAATGTCATTCTAAATGATGTGATTTTCTCTTTTTAACACCATGTGCTCTTTTCACTGAAAAACTTAAAGAACTTTCGACACGAAAACGTAGAAATAAGACAGTTTGCAGTTCACTCGTCAGTTCTAGTACTAAGACTAGTCAACTTTGTTTCACTGCCCTTGTTGAACAGTGGTTCTCAACCTATTAAGATGGTGAGCATCTTCTAATATTAATCGTTAGTGCTTGCGGGCATTTTTTAACATTTGCATTTCGTGAGCAATTGTCCTAAGAAGAGCATTAATGTGCTCATGAGCACCAGGTTCAGAACTTGTTATATAACGTTCTATTAACCGGCCCGGCTACACGAAGAGACAGCTATCTAAACTGATCTTTGCTGCAATGCCGTCTATAGTGAGCCTATTCTTGGATTGCATAAAAAACTAAACCCATGTTTTTGCAACACGATTAGCGATTTCAAGAAATTCACATCAAAGTCACCGAGGCAAACGCGACCAATCTAGTGGCACTGTACCCTACAGCCAATTGAGTCAGACATTCAGAATTTGAAAAAGCTCTAACAAAACTTCCAAATGAAACAGAATCCTAAGAATAACACAAAAATTAAAGTAAAATTACACGGCCAGACATAACAATAACAACTCAAATTCAGAGTATGTTTTCAAAATTATAACAGGGTGTAATTATAGTATTACAGCTGCTGTCATTTATGCTTTACCTATATTCGTTTCCAGATTTATGTAATTGAGCAGATATATATTAATAACAAAACCCATATTCCGTCAGGGTCGTAGTGGTTTCACATCGAGGCATTGAATGCAGAACGATCTCCACGAATCTCTATCTTCTATCATCCTGAAAAAATTGGTAACTGCACACTCTACCCAGTCCTTCATGTTATCCAGCAATATCTTCTTTCCACCTTGACTTTTACCCTCCACCGTACCTTGAAGAACTTCTTTTGTCATCGAAGAAAGTCTTATTCCCTCCAGGGCCAGATAGATGGAACACATTATATGGAACACAACAACAGCACACAAACACATGCATACATCACACAATGGCATTGGGTCAAAGGGCATGAGCCCATGGACCGCTGGATCAGCAACCAACCAAAAAAGTCGTATCAGTGCCGGGATCAAGAGTTTACGAAGTTTTATGACTATTAACTGTTGTTCTTCCTGACCCTGTAAAACATTAATTACATCATACACAAACACATCAGTTTTATATTCTAAGTAACAGATACCCAAGATAAGTCTATAGCCTTTTTTTTCTCAAACCCCTGGATTTTTCTCTCTATGTTCGCAATTAGAGTCCAGGTATCACAGCCATACAGAAATAATGACACAACTAATGGTTTATGTAAGTTAATCTAACAACGGTGGTGATCCTGCTTTCCCAAATTGTGGTCAATCGTGTTATCGCTGCCATGGCCACTTTCAGTGTTTTCTTAACTTCAACTGTTGATTCACCATCACCACTAATCTCGGTTTCTATATTAGTAAAAGTCAGAACCTCCTCAAGCCTTCTAATAGTATGTTGTATGATTATTGGGACTACCTTAGTACTTCTATACACTAATATTTTACTCGAATAAGCTTTGATCTCCATGTCACTTTTTTGCTAGATAGTTCCGGTGTTCTTGTTAACTCGTATAGATCTGCCTCTGTTGTTGCAATAAGATCGATGTTATCAGCAAAGTAAAGATTAAAAATGTGGCGACCACCGATCGATGTTGTTGAATGAAATTCTTCTAACACATCTCTCAGTATTACTTATAGATAAATATTAAATAGTTTTGGTGAAACTAAGCATCATTGCCGTGCACCAACATTACTTATGAAAAATTCACAGATTTCGTTGTCTGTGAATACACCACTTTGTGTATCTGTATATAGTGCCTCTATAAAGGCAATGATGTTGTAGGTAAATTAAACTCTCTCATATATAGTATTCATCAGACTCGAATGCCAAATACGGTAAAAGGCTTTGCTGAGATCAATAAAGTTATGGAATAGATCGTGCCTGTGCTATAAGTGCTTTTCACGCATATATGGAAAATTTGTTCAACGGTATTTATGTTTTTTTTTCTTCTGGATCCAGCCTGTTCTTCTGCCAAGATTTCTGCTTTATGATTTAATGTAATGAGTATAACACTCAGCATAAATTTACTTGGATTTGAAATGAGACTGATTGTTCTATAGTTTGTACACTTCAGTTTTTTTAGGAAGTGATAATACGAGTAGTAGCGACAGTTTTCATGTTTCGGAAGAATTTATTTTCGTAGGCCTGATCTTCTGACATATTATTGTCATGGCATTAATTAATTTCTTCTCTGCGTACAAGAAATTTCGCTGAATTCGTGTGGATTTTCTGGGTTTCTTTCAGTGATTTTCTTTTTTTTTAATGCTTCCACTTCATCTCTTAATATGTTATTGTCTCATACCACTCTGTTTTTTAGTCAGATATCGTTTAATATTAACTTTTTAATACATTTTCACGTTTATTTAACTCTCTACAATATTATGTCCATGTCATCAAATATTCCTTTTTATATTCAATACAACGTTTGTCTTTCATAATAAAAATCGTGTGTTGTCTTTGCTGTTTGATTCTAATTAAAGTTACAAATACTGTTTTACTATTACCCTAAGACATGTTGTCAATGGAATCACATTGTGCATTGATCCAGTTTTCCTTAGCTTTTTTCATTTTAGTTCTAATAGTTTTGTTTAGAGACAATTATAAGTCCAAGCTACCAATGGATTATGTATTTTTCTATTTCCCTCTATCATGTGTCTATTGTCTTCAGTTCCCATACTTTTATGGGATCTGTGTTTCGTGTCTATTAACTGTGTAGCTTGCGGTTCCTATATTATTGACGAAGTTGGTGATAAAAGAGGGGGGGGGTGTTGTAATTGTCAAAAACATGTTGACTTACTTTATTGACAGCCCCCTGCATGATTTATGGCCTATTTAAACCTCTTAGAGACCAGAAAAACGTTATTTGATTATGTAGTTTTCCTGAAGGTGCAAGCCACAGTTAATATATAAATGTTAGGAAATTCTAGCAGCCACAGTCCGCAAAAATTAGTCGCTGCTCCAAAGCCATATTGTCTTGTCGAACTGGTCCCAAAAATCTTGGATTATTTTGCGTTCCAGTATCCTGGTACAATTATTAAGTATTTTTTCTGGCTATTTTCAGACCTTCTCAAGTAAGTTTTTCGTAAAATAGATCGACATGGTGCAGAATGTAGTCCCCGAAAACTGAATCGTGGTTAAAACTCCTATGTCGCCGAGGCCGAAAAGGGAGCAAAAAATTTCACCACAGTGATTTGTCTTTCATATCGTAAGATGCGACAAAGAAGGTTTGGTGTAAAAACGATTGGCCCACCACATCTAGTGCGTCAATGTGATCAACACTCCATGCTGATATCAGCTTATCAGATTAAAAGACATTGATATCTTACGCAATCTGTAATATATCACACAACGCATTCCGTTGGACTACAACATTTAACTTGCTGGAGTTTGACAACCAAAGAAGAAAACAAACAAAACGCATGCTTTACAGATTGAGTTGCACATTTTCTCTCTTGTCACAACAAATTTGACTTCAAACTGACATTTGTGAAATCCTTTTTTTATAGAGGATAATGTAATCTTCCCACGCTAAATTCTCATTAGCCTCTATTGTGACAATATGGCATGAGAATATCAATATTACTATTCACTGATCATCTATCTTCTTCTTCTTCAGCGTACGTTCTCAAACTCCTGCTAAATTCTCTTGTAGCAGGACATGTCCTACTAGATTTCCAGCAGAACGTAGTCCAGAGAATGGAAATGCGTTGTGTCGCCGTTTTATTTGCGCCAATGGCCCGACACATCCGTCTTCGGCGGTGATCATCTATCAAAACCTAATCTAAAATTCATCTCACGGTATATGTCATCAACATCATGAAGCATATTCTATGCAGCAGCGTTTCTCAAACAATTTCACGACAGCGTCTATTTTCTAAATTATATAGACCAGCGTCCTCTTTTGTATACATTATATAGGACAGCTATATTAGCTATATACTAGCTTTCGTTTTAGCTATATCCATCATCACACATTTTCATATTAAATATATACTTCACCGCTCGTCCTATAAATTATATATACTTCACCGCTCGTCCTATTACGTATATGCTTTACCGCTCGTTCTGTAAATTATATACTTCACGGCTACTCCTATAAATAAATTACAATTACTCTTGTATATATTTGAGGCCGTGGTAACTGGATTACCACGGCCTCCACTATTTTTTATGATAAAACGCTCTAATATAGCCCATTTGAAATAATTGTTCATGGTTGAAAGCATCGTACTTCGCCATAAGGGTTGATCATCATCATCGTGCCGTCTCCACAACAAAGGATGGCTGCAATAAACCTCTAACATTCATTATCTCTTATATTGGTGACGTACTCTGCTAGACTGTAACCTGTCCATCTTTTGATGTTACTCTCCCACTTGCATCTTCGTCTACCTTTTGCTCGCTTCCCTTCGACTTTACCCTCAAGTATGGACTTCAACAAGGTGTCTTGTCTGTTAATGTGTCCAAAATATTTTATTTCCTTGATCTTTATTTCTTTTAATAATTCTTACTAAGTGTTGTTAAAACCTCTTTGTTTTCTTCTTTTTCAATGGCGTTCTTCTTATTCTTCTATATATCCACACTTCAGAGATATCAAAGGCATAATAGGTTCACTTTACTACACCAAAAGAACAAAACGTCTTATAAATATATTGGTTTTCGTCCCATTTCGTATACATTGTATAGCTTTCTGCAGATGTTAGTTTCTGGGAATTAAGGACAATATAACTATTGTACTATTTTTGTGCGAAAGCGAGTTTCTCCATTATTTATTTCATGCACCTTAGAGTCCCACTTTCAAAGGTTCCCAAATATTATTACAAGAAACACAGTTACCTTGAGATTGTAGGCTTATGGACAGCGTCACTCTTTTTGGCTGATGTAATGATCCGTGATTTGTATTGTTCATTTTACAAACACATCTAAATCAGATCAGTCAATACGAGTAGCATAGTCTGCAGGCTCTAAACTGAAGTAGACTCCGGAAGAAGCTTCCCTTTTTAAAATGGATGAGATGAAGGACTTCCGAAAGATAACAATGCAATCCGTGTTGTGATTTTAGCATTTGCTACTATTATTGTATACAATGAGTGAATTCAAATCGAATGATAAAATCAGAGAAGAGACACATCAAAATTTCATCACAGATGTTATCAGAAAACGCCGTTAGTCCTACATCGGGCATGTCCTACGCGCAGACACCAACAGAATACACTACCAATCTCTTGAATGGGTACATACAGGCAAAAGAGCAAGGGGTAGACCAAAAGAAACACTCAGAAGAACAATACTTAGAGAAAGTAAAACAACCAATATTCATACTATTCAAGAACTGCACAGAATAGCTTTGAACAGACATAATTGGAGAGATCTGACCTCTGCCCTATGCGCTAACTTTTGCGCAAAAGGAAAATGAATGAATAACTATTATTGTGATATTAGCTTTCGGTGAATCTCCTCGAACTGCCGGTTCAAATGAAATTGATCATTTCTAGGGGTGAAGGTAACTAAACCCCTAAAGAAAGTTTTCCCCTTAAAATACTAAATTTTCTATCATTGTAAATGGTAAACTTACTTTTAGAGTTTATATAGATACCAATCACCTCTATTAATGGTCAAGTTCGTGTTAACTGGTAGATCGTGACGATATGACCCAGCCTTTTAATTGTATGACTCTAACATTGCCGTTCTAAGTTGTGTCACATACGTAGATAACACTGATGAAATTATTGCAGTAACAAGCTAAATAAGCGAACGGCACACTTTAATCTTTGAACCAATTCACTCAGGCGTGAAACTTCAAAAGCTATGTTGCTACGCCTGAAGCATTCATCACACTCAGAATCGGCCGTTAAATCGATTAATTAGGAACAAGTTGCGCAAACACTGCGAATCACACACCAATAGATTGGAATAAAGAACTTCAATTGTCTTGATTTTATGTTTTCCAGAATACATTTTCCTCCAGATAACATTCCCTCGAGATAACATTTTAGTGTAGGCTATGCAAATTTCCTTTACTGTACCGTGATTTATTGTGGATTATACTGATTAGCAATACCAGATTGAAAGATATAAATCTTCTGGGCCGGGTGTGCACTTCGATCGTTGTTACACTCAAAACAGGATTTAATTGTTTGATACTTGCTTGAATCATCCGCTGAGTCAACTAATGGCAGGTAGAAAATACCTAATGCTAACAGTGGAACAGTTCAGATATGAAGTATTCCTTTTCTGTTTAGTGTTATATTCTGTATTCGTTATATCATATTTCCGTGCAATCACTTATCTCATTGTTAGTGCCATGCTTCTTAGACGGTAGTAGGGTTAAATGTGTAATATAATTAGGAAGCATCGAGGAGCCATAGGCATGATGAGACACAAATCCAGTCGGCAGTTTTGTGATATGTTTCTATGGTTCCTCGACGCTTACTAAATTATATTTACCCATGTTACATGTCAAACAACCGTGTTTATGTTTGTGTTGTTAAGATTCCCAAGTAAGTGTTGTTTGCAAGTATGTCTACTGGACATTGTACTACTGATTCCCAATGGTATATCCTAGTGTTAAATATATGTGATCCTCGGCTAATATACGTACTTGTGCAGTGTGAATGCTGGTGCAGTTGGTTGCGGTATGTGTATCTATCGACCTATCCATGTCCATAATAGCTTGGTAATATACACATTGAATATCTTGAATAAATTAGCATCATTTTTTTGGGAATGAGGTTGATCCAATTCGTACGTGATACTCAAGTTGCATTGCGAATAAGTGCAAACTAAATGGACTTGGTTCAAATTCTGGCTGCGCTTTTCTGGGAATGTAGCTGACGAGATTTAAATTAAGTCCATTCAGCTGATATCAATTCGACTTGCAATATATGAGTCAATGCTACATTCAAATTCTGAATTCGATGAACCCATAACCCTAAAAAATGTGTCATTTCATCTAAGAAATAGCTTCACACTGAGGTAAACTGTGTTCGAGTTCTTACTTTATAAAGGTTATTTGTAATAGCTGATTGTTCATATTTCGACCTAGCTTAATATAATGGGTATCAAAACGGTGGAACTGTAAAAGCGGAAGTGATGGTGCTGACCACATCAAATGAAGTTTATGGAAAAATACCAGAGAAATACCGTATTAAATACAATCACAATGCAATCAGAAAGAACTAGTGAAATACATTAGTATATTAAATGTTAGCAAATGTTACTTGTTATTTACAACAATGTTACTTCTTCTTCTGCGTTAGTTCTCAAATTTCTGCACAAATTTCAAAGACAGGATGTAGTTCAGAGAACGAAATATTTTGAATCATAGTTACAGCAATATCTTTACATTTCGGTCTTGCACATCCGACTTCAGCACGACTTTATGTCACTTTGAAACATGGAATGGGATTGGACAGCCACACCACTCTTTGCAGGTAATAGTGTTACCAGTCTGTGCTCTCCCTTCTTGGACCTCTGCAACATTCGTGCGATGAATTATACTATCTACAATACATGTTTATCATGGGATGTTCAAAGTAATAATTAAATATTAAATTAATCTTCTGTGATTGATGATCATGACTATAGTCTGATTTGGTCATGTTTAGAGCGGTTTGTTTTAGGTCGTTCTAGATCCCCCTTATCGTACAAAAATATAATTCACTGAATGAGGTGCTAGAAGGTGGAGTTTTGTTATGGAACACTTTTTATGATACATTTATAAAATTTGGTATCATGTTTGTTGATATGTAAGCACTCATTGAGGATGAGAAGTTACTAATTTGTACAGTACTAACGTATAGTAATAATAAAACTAGCAACGAGTTGGGGTCGTATTGGTGCCACAATTCAAACATCAGCATAACAATCTCACAAAATATTCCTACCTTCGGGCATACTGACGAATTCGAAACCGTTTCCTGACCATTCCTTTATGCTATCAAGCTATGGCTTTGTTACCATTGCTTTTTCCTCAACCCTCACGAATTCACTTCAGGATAATCTTTAAAATCAAATGGTCTATCGATGTATGTCGAGATTCAAAGGATTCCTCATTGCTCTTGTACATAACCAGTGTTAACATATAACTAAGTTCATAAAAGTACTTCCTTGTGATACATTCCGGAAACAGAAATACACCGGCTCGAGCTGTTTTCCTGGTAAACACATTTAAGGCTCATGTACATTGATGTGGAAGCTTTAGATGAAATGAGAATGGACTGCAGAAAGACAAGCAATATCTACGATACCTCTTTCTTCACCAACACATCAAAGAGCGCTGTCGGCCAACTTTGACCCAAGGCACTTCGGCTCGATAAGTTGTAATGCATATACATTGAGGTTGCGGACAATGTCGATGTCCCGATATACGTAGATGCTACGATATCGTGACTCCTAAGAGTACACATTGAACACGGAGAATACAGCACGCGTTAGATGATAGCGTTGTGCATGTTAGTTAATTTGTTAGTTAGTCGTTGGATCATCATTGGACAAGTTCATAGGTGCTCAGACCTTTCCTTGAGTGTATTCGTCATTACACGTTGACTGACGGTCACAGTACGTCGTGATTGACTATCATTCTTTCTAGCCCACGAAACCGCTCCTTTCTAGCGACACCGCATTTCAAACCAAGCTCTCTTATTCTAGTCATGGAACAAGAGTCATCGTCTTTAGTACTGTCATTTGTTCGAGCGTTTTCTCGTAAACATTTGAAATGTCTGCCCGATCCATCGCTCCACCAAAAGCCGTAGTAGCAACGTGGGCGGCCAACCTATCCGCTCTCTCATTACCCCGGACTCCTGAATGTCCGGGCACAAAATAAAAGTCACTCTACGCAAGGGGACGGGAATTATTCACTGCATCTAGCCACTGTTCCTGAACGTACCTCGCCTGAACTTTCACAGTCATGCTCATGGAATCACTGAGTATACAGGCACGCTAGCAGACAGTCTGTGAGCACACCCATTTCAAAGCTTTGGTTACTGCCAAAATATCAATTGTAATGCTGCTTGTCGTCTGAGTGAATGCACCACTTTCCTCTCTAATCCTCTCTCCGGTCTTCCTCCACATATGAGCTGTGCAGGCCCAGGAACTCCTGATGTATCTCTCAACCGTATATATCTGTATCTATAATCACATCACCTTCCCTGGAATTCTCGCCGATCGAGCAAGCACTTCCGACTCGACTACTATCGGACAACATTACCTGCACTATCTATTGCGTGTTATTAATCCTTCGAAGGCTGTGGGCAATCTGAGGGCGCCAGACTCCATTCGGCACAAGTTAATACATCATCCAATCTGCACACACTCTGTATAACGTCCTCTGCGCGGCCCATCCACAACATTCCTCTTTTAAGTCGACTCCCTTTCATCTTGATAATTTCTGGGTGTAGAGGGACCTCTTTATCAGGGGTGATTTGTAGGTAGTCCCGCGCCCTGCACATTTGTATTCTTTGCTCTGCAGTTGGGCAATCAAGTAGGTATCGCATAGCACGTGCCGATGTATCTCTCGTACACCCCAAAATGATTCGAATTACCTCATTCGGGATTCTATCCAATCTTTCTGTTTGAGCCTGACTGTCAGAATTGCCAGTGCGTACTCTACCACCACCAACACCAATCCCTGATACATCAGAAATAGCAGCATCGGTTCACATTGAGCAGCAGCCATAACTTTCATCGCCGAAAGACCTTTATAAACCTTTACAATGATGTGGTCAATATATTGTGCATGTGAAACGAAAGAGTTGCAGCGAAGTTACAATTGTCCAGCATAAAACTTATCGGCGGAAATATTGTTCATGATAATACAGAAAATCGTAAATTTACCATCACAAATTGCACCATTCAAAGTAGAAGTCATGACTCTGGTATCAGATACACCAATCTGAACATATACCCCTGGGTGTGGGAGAAAAGCTTTCACTACAGTTCCTCATTGCACCAAAAAAAGCGTATAACAAATGTTGGGGAGCATAATTTATTCATATTTATGAATTAGCACTGTTGAGATTCGGACTCTGGACGATGTTGGCAACGGAGACGGGGAGCAAGTCCTTGTCTTTAAGGACATAGTAAACCTAGTTTAACTCAACTGTCGCAGTTGCCCAACACGGCTGGCACAAAGAGAATTTGGTTCAATATCCAAAGGCACAGAGGAAAATTGTGTATTTCTTAAATGAAATGTAAGAAAATGTAAGATGCTCGCCGAATGCCAAGCTCGTTCTCTAGGATAGACACAATCTACCTAGTTCTTTGAGTGATAACCAAAGTGATGAAAAGTCAAAAACACTGGCGCGTCTGGAGTTAGACAGGGTCATCACACGCAGATGATGTGAGAGAGTGAAAAATGCACAGGTCAAATCTTAGACATCTGACGTGTTTGGCGAAGAAGCAACTCGTCTAGGAAGGTGTATCAACCCTAAATCATTTCGACTGTCGCGTGGTTGGCCAACACGTCTCATACAAAATAATTTAGGTCTGGGACCTAGTAACACAAAGGATGGTAATGGAATGGCTTTCCAACACGAAGAATAGTTCTTCGGCTACGAAATTACTCATCGGATGAATGTTGCATGGTGGATGACCGTGGCAAATTCCAGTCCATCTCGTAACATATACCTCCTCAAAGTAGACGGCTTCTTCAATATAAATTGTACTAAGCCGAATGCTGAAGTCGCCTGTGTATGAAAGAAAGTTTAGAGAAAACTAACCCACTGCACATAGGACATAAGAGCACGTTTCTCGCAATTCCTGAGTATATCGACAAACAAACATCAATGCATGTTCCATTCACGAAAGAATGCGTCGTTTCTTCACTGTCAACAGTGGGCCCTGTCAACCTTTTAGTTCAGTTAAATTTTTTTCGTCTAAATACATAAATATGTCATGCTATATCCTCTTAAACAAATGTGTCACACACGTCTGCATGTCACTTGTATTCCGACAACTGAATTTATGTACCTGTAGTGAGTGCACAGCTTTTACATCCACACACAAGAATAGATATCATAAACAATTTGTATAGATTGATCGTGACTAAGGTACTGATTGTACTTTCAGTAGTACATTCAACCTTGTCATAGCAAAGATAGCAATTTCCAGTCTTTTCCTGATTTCGACACTAGAATCGCCATCATTGTATTTCACTAGGTAAGTGGAAACTAATCGCTCTATTTCCTATAGCTGATGTTCATTGCAGAGGCACAGTGACACAGGACGTAGCAATTATTTAGCCTGAACATACCTGACGCTATAGAGAAATTCAGCATAACCAATAGGCAATAGGTGCCGAGGAACGAGCGCAGAGAACCTTATATTGATTGAAGTAGTATATTTACTGCGATATTATATATTACTGCGAGTAATATGGCAACCTACGGGAATATTGTGTCTAGAAATTTCCAATGGACTAATCGACCTTTTTCTGTAACTGTTTAGAAAGACAAATAATGGTGGGCAGACAACCTGGGCGGAGGATGAAGGACAGAACAAGAAAAGGATGGACTGACGACATTAAATATAACATGAATACGTCGTTGGAAAAGCAAGCCGCATCGCTTAAAACAGAAAAGGGTTCAAGGAGTTGGGAAAAAAATGTTCTGGAGAGAATACGTCACATGACAAGTTTGGAGCAATGAATCAATACAACATTACATTTAAGGTAGCATGACAGTTATTTTTTACTTCGGACCTGGGAAAGTCGAATTTACACAGACTTCCCAGTGTACATGTTTAGCCATCTCCCTGGATATCATCAGCGCTCTATAAGAGAAGGGGAATCCTACAATATGGTATTTGTTCCTCTGCACCTACTAAAAATTACATAGGACTGCTACAATGTTCGCCTCTTTGTCTAGTGCAGCTCAATATCTACACAGTAAGAATACAGAAACAGCAAATGATCGGCAATAGCAGAACATTTAATTTTGTGGATGATATTCTTGTCAATGGGCAGGGAAAGAGCAGACAACGATTACAAAAGGTAATAGAATACAAATATAATAGGGGTAAAAGTACATGAGGAACTAGACCTCATGGAATACTGGTGTTCGGTGTCTAAATCAGTGATCAACCAGAGAGGCTGCTTGCATTTGGTTCATGTTGAACTATCGCATCACCAGAACAATATGTAGTAGTGAAAGTTAATGGCATCAATATTTCTCGCATACTCACATTATGTTATCTGGGAGTGACATATCATCGCAGTCGGTGATTTGAAGAGCATGTTCACCGGGTCATAACCAAAGCCCAGAAATGTATATCGGCGTTTAGAGCAATGCCAGCTTGCGATATTCCACAATATTTACTCGCACTGTGCTATATCAGCACAACATCTACATTGCCATTGGCTCAGATGTGTTCATGTAAGCATGGAGAAAATTCCTATTGAACATAAGGAACAGTAGCTAAGATTATTTCATGAAAACATGGAGAAACGTCCTATGGAACATATGAAACAGTGGCTCTGATTATTTCATGAAAGCATGGAGAAACTTCCTATTAAACATATGGAATAATAGTTCAGATGATTACCGCTATCTTCCTTGATTAGACGTATTTGATAAAAATCTTTATGGGGAAATTGTGTTCACCACTTTGAAATAACCATTTCCAGTATTCCTTTATTTTCAAGGGGATTCACTGTTTAAAGATGGTAATATATTTAGAGGATAAACTGTTTAAAAACTGTTTAATGACTTCATTTTCAGAGAATAAATTGTTCAGATAGTCTATTTTTTATTAGAGGATTCACTGTTTAAATAGTATGTGATTTTTAAAGGATCAACTTTTAAAAGACTATTTGGGGTGCAAAGGGAACGCATTGCTCTCGGCGACCCAGGGTTAACAGATAACCAAGATCCCAAATGTACCTCCTCGCGGTGCACCCTGGAAACAGAAATACAGCAGATCGAGCTGATTCTGACCAAATCATTTGGGGATCGTGTCCGAGAATGTGGAGGTAGCAGATGGAAAGAGATTTGAATGCATAAAAGACAGACAATATCCCCGACACCACAAGCAACACCACATACAGCGACACTGTCGACATATAGTGAAGCTAGTTAGTCCAGACCGAACATTGGAGGGGCGGCCAATGAAAAAAGCATGAAAAGGTGGATGCATGGTGAAAGACAGATCGATTTCATACTGAGTACAATGGAAAAAAAATGAAATGGCAGAACAGCGCTAGAGGGCAGCGACAACTGCAAATAGATAGTGGAAACGATTACGGAAATGGGAACTACAAGCTCTGTTAGTTCGTGACGAGCTTCTAGTTACTTGATCTCCTTATAGGCAGAGACCCATACCCAATAATTGGCTTTTAGCAAAACAAAAAGACCTGCCCTAACTCTAATGACGAGTCTTCCTATACCGGAAACATGCTCGCAAAGAGAAAGGGTGCTGTAACTGACAGGCTCAGGCAAGAAAGGGACAAAGATGGCAGTCCTGACCCAACTCTACTGTCAAGCTTTCCTATACCGGAAATACACTTGCAGAGAGAAAGGGTTCCGTACCAGATGGGCTTAGACACAAAAGAAACGACGAGTTTAGCCCTGGCCCAACTCTACTGTCAGATTTTCCTATACCGGAAATACACTTGCAGAGAGAAAGGGTTCAGTTCCTGATGGGCTCAAGACTATTTATTGGACATTTAATGTTTATTTCCAGATAATAAACTGTTTCTGTCTTCTTTTATTTTTCAGAGAGCGAACTGTTTCTACCATCTTTTGTATTTAATTATATTGGAATCAAATTTGTATCGTCTCCTAAAGACATGTTATTTGAAACTATATCTCATTGTATCTACACTCTAGATCAGGTGTCGGCAACCTTTTGCTAACTGTGTGCCAACTTAAGGTTTCAAATTATTCAGAGTGCCAGCATCACATATCAAGAAGAATGTGAAGAGTCTGCATGCCATTTGAAATTTCCTGGCGTGCCATGTGTGGCACGCGTGCCATAGGTTGCCGATCCCTACTCTAGATGATTGGTGGTTGGTTGCTACCCAGAAATGTCGAGCGATTTTCTCTTATTTCCTGTGTGCACTGGGGTAGTTTCTCCGAATTTTCTTTTATACCGAGGAGACTTCAGCATTCGGCTTAGTGCAATGCTTATTAAATGAGTCTTGTAATCAGATTGAGAACATGTCACGAGTCGAGCTGATCGTTTGTTTGGGTCATACAATGTGTGACTTTCCTCGAACAAGGACCATTTCATTACCACCCTTTGTATCCCTAGGTCCGAACCTAATTTCTTCTGTATGAGTAGTGTTGGGCAACGGCGACAGTCGAATTACACTCAGGGTTGATACACCTTCCTAGACAATGTGTTGCTTTGCCAAAAACGTCCGTCTGTCGTCTGGAATTTGACCTGTAGATTTCTCACGCACTCGCCTCGTCCATGTGTGATGGCTTCCAATACATTGCCAGACGCGACTTCTGTTTTGACTCTCCGCGATTGCGTTTATCATCCAAAGAAGTAGGCCTCAAACGGCGAGTAAATATCTTATAAGAAAGACATCATTCCCCTCTATACCTTGGGTACCGAATACAATTCTCTGTGTATGAACTGTATTGGGCAACAGCGACAATCGAGTTAAACTAGGTTTGTGATGTTCTCGATACAAGGACTTCGTCCAGAGTACGAGTTACACCACTGCTTCAGGCAGAAGTTGTGATCAATGTGCTCCCCGACATTTGTTAAATACTTTTCCTGTGTGCAATGGGGAGCTGTATCGAAAGTTTTCTTCCATACCCAGGAGTGCATGTTTAAGTTGTCGTGTCCAAGTCATGTGTCATGACTTCTACTTTGAATGGAGTCAATTGTGGTTGGATATGTTGGCTTCTGTGTGTTCTGGGGCATGAACCGCACTTCCGCCAGCCGGCCTCGTGCTGAACAAGTGTAGCTATTTGTTGCCACTATATTGTTTTCCATACACAGCCCTGCCCTCTAGCGCGTGTTGCCTTTTCCAGATTCAATGTGTACTCTTAGGATCATCATATTTTAGCAAGATGTACCCTTATCCGGCATTGACTTTGGCCGTCCTTCTAATGATTCTGCATTGCTCTCTGACCGAGACGAAATGCACATATGTCTTACGTCACAATGTGCCGAGAGTGCTGCTGGGAGTGTTGGCATCGGGGTCACGGAGATATTGCCTGTCTCTTTCTAAGCATTTCTCATTCAATCTATAGCCGCCACATCTATGGACACGAGCCTAAATGTATTGGTCAGGAAGACAGCACGAACCGCTGTACTTCTGTTTCCAGGGTGCATCACGAGGAGGTACCTTTAGGATTTTGCTTATTACTAACCTTGGGTTCACACGAGAGCAATGCAAGACCCTTTGCACCCTGTACGGTCTTAAATATTGCTTCATATGTTATTTACTGTATCCAATTTTATGTTAAGTACAGTTACGCGAGGATAGAGAGATGACATCAGAGAAATGCTAGGACATCAAGTCTGCTCTCTGGTAGGGGCATCACTGTTAGCAAAGACCAGAAGACTTCGGCTCCCTATGACGCTTAGCGGCTCTCCATGAATAGAAGACATGACATGACAGTTAGGCAACCATAAGAATGACAATATTATCAGACTATTGCAGCCTTTCGTTCTCACACTCCTGCAGATTAGAAGAATTTAGTCCGGAGAACGAAATTCGATTGTTCGTGGTTCATATCGATGTGTGGCAGATAACTAGTTATAGACTATTACCTGGCTAATATAAACAAGTAAATTATAACTGTTCGTCTATAAAACAGTTGAACAGTTCTCTGTATAAGAGAACAGACATAAAATTAATGTTATACTTCATTCTTAACAAATATCTGACGCAAATATAACAAAAACAAACCAAAAACATTTTACATCAAATGTTGTTGTCAATTTTTCAAGATCTAAAACAGCCATCTATTTATGGGATTATTCAGTTCAGAACTTCCTCTTCACCTTCGTCCTTCAATGATCCCGCAAATTTGTGTGTGGTAAAATATAGAGGAAGTGTAAACACAACTGTGTGACAATTTTGTGGAAGGGGATATGGAAGTACGATATGGAAGAATTGATGTATTAAATATTAAAATCATTTGTTGATTTGGCATCAAGAGATAAATGACACAAAGAAATTGATGTAAGGAAGGAGTGAGAGATAAAACATTTCAGCACGCTCAATGTAAGGTGGATATGAAATAAGCAGAAATAATTATTGTTTGAATATTAGATTTGTTCATATCACAAACTGTCTAGCCAACAAAGGTAAGCTACAATAGATGATCAGCACACTGTCTCACGCATTGACGGTTTACTCTGTGAAATTGTAATTTATTCATCGCTTGAATTTGTCCATACTGCAACTGTTCCGTCCAGGGAAATCTTCAACAGCGTGTCATAGTGCAATTTTATCTTCAGTGAAATCTACATTAATGTGTCATCCTGCAACTTTTCATTCGAGTGTTAGATTCTACAATTGTGTCATGGTGCAACGTTTCCTTCTAGTGAGTTCTTCAGTAAAACGTCATCCAGGAACTTTCCCTTCCGGTGAGATCTTCAACAATGTGTCATGATAGTACTTTTACGTTCAGTGAAATATTCAACAATGTGTCATGATAGAACTTTTACGTTAAGTGAGATATTCAACCATGTGACATGACAATATTTTTTCTTCTAATGAAACCTTCAACAATGTGTAATGATGGAACTTTTACTTCCAGTTAGGTCTTCAACAATGTGTAATGATGGAATTTTTACTTCCAGTTAGGTCTTCAACAATGTGTAATGATGGAATTTTTACTTCCAGTTAGGTCTTCAACAATGTGTAATGATGGAACTTTTACTTCCAGTTAGGTCTTCAACAATGTGTAATGATGGAACTTTTACTTCCAGTTAGGTCTTCAACAATGTGTAATGATGGAATTTTTACTTCCAGTTAGGTCTTCAACAATGTGTAATGATGGAATTTTTACTTCCAGTTAGGTCTTCAACAATGTGTAATGATGGAATTTTTACTTCCAATTAGGTCTTCAACAATGTGTAATGATGGAATTTTTACTTCCAGTTAGGTCTTCAACAATGTGTAATGATGGAATTTTAGTCCAGTGAGATCTTCAGCAATGAATCATGATGCAACTTTTGTCTTTTAGTGATATGTTAAAAAATGTGTTATGATGCTGTTTTCTTCGAATAATATCTTCAACAATAGGTCATGATGCAATTATTTCTTCGCGTGTGATTTTAATAATCTGTTATGAATAAATGTTTTCTTCCAGTTCAACAATTTGTCATGATGCAATTGTTCCTTCTTTTGACAGATTCTAATATTGTGTAATTGTGCAACTTTTCTGTCCAGTGACAGATTCTACAATTGTGTGACATTGGGATGTTTTGTTCTAGTGAGATCTCCAACAATGTGTCTTGTCATCTTATGTACCAAAGTATTTTACATTAATTTATTTATTTCTCTTCCCAATTTTCTTTTCTTTTCTAATAATTGCAAAACTTCTTCATTTGTTTTGTTTCTTGTTTCTCTCTGAATGAATACACTTCAAATAAATTATTCTTAAACCCTACTCGTTTTCAAGGTTCTTTTTGATTCTTGATTAGAAACTAGCGTCACGGCACGTGGGACATTCTCATAAGTGCACCGCTCTCCATTGCAGCAGCCAACTCAGTGAAGATAGACTCAGAGTCCTGGTCAAGTGTCGATTGCGTGATCTTCAAGGCCTTCCAAAAGATTTATTTTTCCTTCCTCCCCTCCAGACTCTCCCAGTTCTCTGTATGTGTACGTTCTCAGCCTTTTTGACATCATCTTCATTTTGAAATTAATTTATTACTGCTTTCATGCTTTATATAATATATATATATATATTAAGAATTCCCCAGCAGTCACTATATTGGGTGCCACCTGGAGCAAGAAGAAGAGGGAGACCTAGAGAAACTCTACGAAGAACCATTAATAGAGAAGGCATGTCAATAAACCTAAACAACACGCAACAATTGAAAGATCTGGCAACTCAAAGACAGAATTGGAAAGCTATGGTTTCTACCCTATGCGCCGCCTATGGCCCTGGAGGAACATAACATAATATATATATATATATATATGTCCACCACAAATATGAAAGAAATATCTCGACCACTGATTAGTCGAGACCACTGATATATATCTCTCCACCACAGATATAATTTATTTTCTGACCGTCAAAAATATGATATACATCTCTCCGCCACAAAATTGATAAATAACTGTCCACCACAGATAAGATAAATGTATTTCTCCACCACAGATATTATATATCTCTCCACCACAGATATGATATATCTCTCCACCACAGATATAATATATCTCTCCACCACAGATATTATATATCTCTACATCACAGATATAATATATCTCTCCACCACAGATATTATATATCTCTCCACCACAGATATTATATATATCTCTCCACCACATATATGATACATCTCTCCACCACAGATATAATATATATCTCCACCACAGATATGATATATCTCTCCACAACAGATATGATATATATATATATCCACCACATATATGATATATATCGCTCCACCACAGATACGATATACATCTCTCCACCACAGATACGATATACATCTCTCCACCACAGATATGATATATATCTCTCCACCACATATATGATATATATCTCTCCACAACAGATACGATATACATCTCTCCACCACATATATGATATATATCTCTCCACCACATATATGATATATATCTCTCCACAACAGATACGATATATATCTCTCCACCACAGATATGATATATATCTCTCCACCACAGATATGATACATCTCTCCACCACAGATATGATACATCTCTCCACCACAGATATGATATATATATATATATATATATATATATATATATATATATATATATATATATATATATATATATATATATATATATATATATATATATATATATATATATATATATCTCCTCCAGTGAAACGCTAGACATCCCTCCACCAAAGATGTGATATATATCTCTCCACCACAGATATGATATATATATATCTCCACCACAGATATGATACATCTCTCCACCACAGATATGATATATATCTCTCCACCACAGATATGATATATATATCTCTCCACCACAGATATGATACATCTCTCCACCAAAGATATATATATATCTCCTCCAGTGAAACGCTAGACATCCCTCCACCAAAGATGTGATAGACATACTAAAATTACGCAGAGTAAAACCAATGTCAGCATCTTTAATTTCGTCTCCTTCACTGTCTTTTGCTGATCGTGCAGTGGTCATCCTAGAGCTTTGATTCTAGTGATGTTTTTAAGGGCCAATATTGTTTGCCTCAGCATCTAATAATGATAACATTCTTCAAGTATATTTTATGCAGTCTTTAGTACTTGTCCACATGTACACATGGCTGTGTTCCCAATTCTGAATTACGTGTACATATGATTGCGTAGTCGGTTGTTCCTGCAACAATGACAGATTTCGCCCTTTTTTCCCTTTCAATTACACACACTCCGAGTAGGATAATTCCACACACGACATTGTTCGTCGCCGAGCATTGAAATCTCCTAGGAATGACTGAAAACTCTGAATAAATAATGATCCTTGCAGTAAGGAAGAAAGAGCTAATCGCTCATAATTCATGTGAATCAAAACATCTACAACAACAGCAAACATGATGACATATATAAATAAATAATGAAGTGTCTCCAGTCTAGGACATTGCCTACCTGCTAGTATTGCAATTTAGGCATCACAAAGTAGTCCACTAATTGAACTTTGCGAACATCCGTCCTGTCCACAATAGTTACTGACAGTTCATAACTATTAACACAGCTATTAACACAACTATTAACACAACTGTTAACACGTAATTACATGTAAACAAAAAGTTCCGTTTCCGTATCATTCAGAAGCATTGCGATATCCGGTGTTAGGCCAGCATTTTATTGACCAGCAGATGATCTAGGGATGGTGTCGTCAACATTACACCCTCTGTCTTGACCACCAGAATACATGGTATTCATTTCACACCCTCCGCCTTGACTTTAACTGAAAACATGGTATTCATTTCACTCCCTCCGACTTGATATTACCTTACCATAAAATAAGGTATTCATTTCACACATTCATCTTGACATTACCAGAAGATATTCTATTCATTTCACACTCCTGCCTCGACTTTACCTGATTATATGGTATTCATTTCAAACACTTCACCTTGATTTTGCCTGAAAATATGGTATGTATTTCACACCATCAGCCTGGACCTTTCCTGAAGATATGGTATTCCTTTCATTAGGCCGCGTCGACCGAGGTTGTTGATTTTAAAAATATTTGAGGAAGAACTAGAAATTGAACCCTAGATCACCCAGGTGGTATGCCTGTTCACTAACATCTCAGCTACCGTGGCCCCAATACGTTGAGTTGTAACTACAAGAGTGTGTGTGCAATTCTAAAACAATCATTATACACATATTAGTCATTCCTGTAACATTTCAAATTCGCATTTAGGGGCTGTCGATAAATTACTTTAACAATTGTTTTCATATTTTTTAAACTCTTCCCCATGCTTTATTAAACAACTGTCAAATTATTAAGGCACCCCCCTCCCTGATTAATTGTGTCAAGAAAACCTAACCACCCCCACCCCCCATATATATTTTTAGTCGAAGAAGTGCGTATAAAACAGTTTTAATTTTATAACATATTTCAAATACAAACATTTAATTGATGTATAAAAAACAATATTGTTGATGTCACCTTTTGTCACCCCCCCCCCTCTTATGAGTCAAACTTTTTCAGACTCTCCTCCTAACATACGTCATGAACAGTCCTTTAGAGTAATTCCCTGGGTACCACCCCTTGTCAGTTTCCAGTGAATTTCTTGTGTCATCAACTCATACTATTGTACAGTGTGGACAAGCAAACACCATCAGTTGTTCAAATGGAATTTTTTATTTCTTCCGCGCCCCTTATAGGATTTTCAAATCAATGCTTGAAGGTAACTCGGTTCCGTGCATTCTTCATCACTTCCGAGGTTCTCTCATGTTTCACATAATCACAGTAGTTTTCTGGAATTGAGTGTTCTCCTGCCAGATATTTTTGTGACGTGTTAAATATTGATTTGTGTA